>JAYJMB010013637.1:0-46548 GCA_036873735.1 Pouteria campechiana
AAGAGGATACCCAATCCTCCTAGGAAATGGGCTCCGTAGAGATAACTACTGACAGTCCCATGAATGTTGGATTGCGTTGAGTTAAGAAATAGAAGTCCCTTTTGAATTGAGATCTTACGTGGCAAAGCGTAGTCCGACGAATTAGGTATCTGTGTTAGAGTTCTCTAACAAGAGCCTAATTATGGGTTAGGGCATGTGAGCTAGATTTGGAGATGCCCATCTTTGTGGGATGATGAATTGAGATTGTAATCCCGTAGTGTATTTTATATACTTATGTTTTAAAGATTCCAAATAATGTATAAGAGAAATGTATTATCATGTCATAGTGATAAATATTTATGATATTATGGATGAATATGTATTATTCCAACTATGTTTATTGCCATCACGATGCAACTACGGTTCTATGCAGTTGTATGCGTGTTTTATGGTTTATGTTGGGAATTCGTAGTTATTTAAATTATGATTTTATATGATTAACGAATGCATGTATTTAGATCCTTATATTCCAATGTATACTTTGCCAGATTTTTGCTATAATATTTCTCTTAAAAATAAAAAAATTATAGGAAAATGTAAAAATGCATAACCACTGGACAGGGTATGACAACTTTGTATGTCTCTTTTGTAAACAAAAGCTCTCATATGTTAATATAACTTTGGAATGCCCAACAAAGTTTCAATTGCTATTGACCTTTATAACCATAGGCCCTCCTCTGTGGGTCCAAAGCTTGAGAATGTTGTTCCAGTGACCTTGACTGACTAATATAGCCCAACTCGTCTCCTCTGTTGATCTTCTCTATTACTCAAAATCTTAGTAAAATTTCATTGGCTTAAATTTAAGTCATAAAAAAATTTTTTTGTCATAAAAACTACACACTTAGACTCAACACAAGGATGATCTTAGCTAGAGAAAAAATCATGAATAAATACAAAATAAATAAAATTTATTTAGGAAAAAACATGTTAATAATGTTAAATAGATTTAAATATGCAATAATAGAGTTAATTAGTTGAATATTCTAAGGCAATCAAAAGGTAACTTTACTCAACCTTGTTTTAAACTATCTATGCATCTCTCAAGTCTAGATAGGCGGGACCTTTGTAGTTACTTTTCCTGAAGAGTGTCATTATTAGGGGTTATTTGGTTTTGACCAAATTGTATCTATTATATAATTTTACTTTTTGCATATATATCATCTAGGGGTTTATTCCATCTCTAATCAATACCCTTGACATTAGATTTTGTCAAGAAATGACTGTTAAATTAATAAATGATATTAAATTTGGTGTAAATTAACAAGAATATCCTTGAAAATGCATATATTTTAAAAAATTAAAACTATACAATTTAAATAAATAGCTAAAATAAAATATAAATTGAAAATAGTTGGAATAACAAAGAAAGATTTCTTTTAATTATTTTATAAATATTTTTTTAGATTTTAGCGTTATGAGTTTTTAGGGTTATTTTTGCCAATTTATGTTGGATTTAATATTGTTTACTAACTTAACAGTGATTTCTTGATGGACTCTAATGTTAGGGGTATTTTCATAAAATGAAATAAACCGCAAGAATATGTATGCACAACAAAATTATTTGATAATAATTATAATTTAGTCAAAACCAGGGGCTGCTATGCAAATATCCCCCCAAAATTAGACAAATAATAATAATTATTTTTTGTAAAATAGGCCCTCTAACTTTGTTTAATTGTAAAATACAGCCTTTTATTTTAGTATTTGCAAAATTAATTCACCGAATTTCAAATACTGAAATAATGGGGTCTATTTTGCAACTAAGTATACTACAGAGTATATTCTGTAAAAAAAACCCAATAACAACAGGCCCAATTTCTCATTGCCGTACTGAGAGAGAAGCAACAAGCTTCTCCCCAAGACCCAAAGACGAAGCTTTCCTCCCGCGCAACGCCACAGGAAGGAGAAAAATGCAGAGGTGCCGCGGCAAGCTTCGCCTGTCCGCTATCTCCGCCTTTCGAAGCTTCTCAACCTCTTCAAATTCCTCCATCCCTCTGCATTCATCTCCTCGGGCATTTCTCGTAAATAGATCCAAATCCTGCCCTATTTTCAGCTTGCCTTCAGTTGCAGGAGACACCAGGCTTCTGGATTTTGGGTTTTTCCGCTCGCCTCTTTCCCCTTGCACGGTAATTTTTCTCTCCCAAGTAAATCAGATTAGTACCAGTAATACAAACAATGCAAGTTTGTAGTTTTGAAATTCGAGTAGTATGTGTGTTCTTCAATTTGTCAATTTCTGCTCTTTATCTCTATTTTGTTTTCTTTTGTTCTATTTTGATGCTTCGTGATGCAGGTGAATCAGTGGCGTGGGTTTGCATCGATAAAGAAAGAAAGGAGAAGGACTCCCATCACGCCGGGTACATCCAAGCTGAAGAAATTCAAGATCAAATGCTACTCGTAAGTGCTTCCCCCCCTCCCCTCTCCTTTTTTCGGGTAATTTTGGTGTTTATTATCCTGATTTGATTTGCTTTCGCCGTTTTCTTGTTTTTAGGTCTTTTAAGTACAGATTTAGAACTATGAATGACGGGCAAGTTCGGCGGTGGAGAGCTGGGAAACGTCATAATGCTCATCTGAAGGTGAGCATTGTTGGGTCCATGTTTGGATGCACTTTTGAATTGAATTGCAATTATTCATCTTAGTGAGTTCATTGAGTTAGTTGAGGAACATAACTGGTGTTGCAATGACCTTGAATGGGATTTGTGCAAGTCCAGCTGGAGTGAAAAAGGAAGTTAAAATGCATTTTGAAGATGAACTTCTTTTCACAAATTGCAGGAAGTCTGATGAAACTAAATATCTGCAACTCTGTTTATTTATTCATCAAAATGTAGTCCTTAAGTTTCTCCTTCTATTTTGAATCTTTGAGGCATAATGATGGTGTGCATGATATTTGATTATGCATCTGATTATGGAAAAATATGGCTCCGGAAATACAAAACAAGTATTTATAATGATAGCTAGTTGAATGGATTTATGCATCCAAAAATTGGAAGCTTTAGTTGTCTTATTTGTTTGTTGATCATTTAAATTCCTGACATTTAGGGTGTGTTCAATTGCATAGAGTAATTGTGATCGTGTGTTGTTAGCAATGAAATGTTGAAATCATAGAGTATATATTGTTTTGTTTTAGTGAGCCAAACTTGCTCAAGTTCAAAAGATTCCAGCCCTTGCTCTACTTGAGCTTGCTTTTAGCTAGTGATTTCAAGCTTGAGCTTTAATGGAGCTTGGTGCATGAGCCTCTTTTGGAACTCAATCTCCTGCATAGCTAAGCCAATGAAATTTTTGTTTACGTGGTTTAGATATTTTATAATATTTATTGTACCAAATCTATGCATATGTTTTCCTTATTTAATGCACACAGACAAGCTGAGCTCATTCTCAAGCCTATTTTGTACCTAGTGGAGCTACCTATTGAACCCTTTTTGAGCTGAGCTGAACCAAGCCAAGCCAATTCGATCTTGAACTTGTCTTTCTTGGTCGGCAAGATTGAATTTGCAGTTCAAGCTTGAGCTTTTGTTCAAGCTAAATTGATTCAGCTAGCTGCTAGCATGGCATGCTTATAGTACACAGTCTTTTTGTATGTACAATACCCTTATTATTAGATAAGCACATAATTTAACTATAGAAACAAAAATTATGTGGATTTTTCACTAGATTTCTTCATCTCAACAACAGACGAGTAGAAAAATGTCAAATTTTTTTTTGTTCTTTTTTCATACACGTGTGTTGTGATTCTATTTGACTAGGTCCTCAACCAATGCAATTACTCATATCTTTAGTGACAAAAAAAGTTGACATGGCTTGGGTGATCATGAGTTGTTTTGGACAATTGTTCAACATACTATACGATGAAACTGATGTGGCAGTAATTGATGGAAACAATAAAATAGCGAATGTGTTTATGCATGAATGATGAGCACATCCTAATTCTAAATCCTAACTCATAAGCTGGGAATGGTCTGAAATGTTAGGCGTTGCTACTATGATAAATTTTCAAGTGGAAATTAATGTGTAGTGTTTCCACAGAAAGTTATCAGAACTGGACTGGACTGGGTGGTTTGACGGGGAACCGCTACAAAATTTGTTCAATTTGCTATGGTTTGTGATTCAGTTATGAAACCATTTGAACCATGTGGACTGCTGGTTGGATTGAACAAACTAGCAAAATTGGTTCACCAGTTCACAATTTTTTTTTCCAAAAAAAAAGGAAAGAAGAAAAGCAGAGTTGGTAAACATATTTTGTTCTAGCAAATTCCTTAAATTCTCAACTGAAATTCAACTAAAGAAAGAAAAATATAAAAGAATGCAGAAAGGAAAAAAATCAGTGGAAGAAGATGGCAGAGCGAAAAGCACTGAAGTCTTCATTGAATGCATTTATGGTGGAATGTCCCATCATCACTGTGTCTTAGCTCTTGAGACACATCTCGAGGCAGGAAGGGAAATGGGAAGAAGAAAGCTTGCACAGGAGGGATGGAAGAGACACATTATTATAAAGAACTCAATACGAGCTTTAAGGCTACTTCATAGAATTTAGGGTTGTTTATTTAATCAAGGAGTTTTAAAACATTATGGTTGGTTCGGATTGTTATTTTGATTATTTTTTTTTTTTGGGATTTTTCTTGTTATTATATTTTTAAGGTTTTGTTTTTTGCAGTTATAAATAGGTAGCTTGTATTAGGTTTGACATGACATTGAAACTATTGAGCTGTTGCTTTTGCCCCAAATCTCCTCTTCTTCTCCTCCCTACGAACTTTATCTCTACTTCTTCCCTTTCTTCCTCTCCTCTTCTCCTCAGAGGTTCTATTTTCTTTGATCTCTTTTCTTCTCTATTGGTTCTACATCAGTTTGGTACCAGCGCAAAAGTCTGAGACTTATCTTCCACAACCCAGATCTCTAATCTTGCTCTCCACATTGAGCCACCTATCGAAGCCACCTAACTTTTGCTCATGCTACCCAAGCCTTATCCAATTTCAAATCCAATGCCATCTAAGGCTTTCTCCTTCAATTCTGGCAACTCAAAACATCGGAAACAGCATTGCAGGCGTTGGAACCCACCAACAAAGCCTCAGCTTACAGATTCAGCAACTTCCGACAGTCTTTCAACGTTGGAAATTGCCATCTGACGATGCAGTTCATGCTGCACATCAGATCCGACAGCCCCAGCAGCTTTTCCCGACAAATCCAATGACTCTAGTAACATTGGGTGGCTCCAAAAGCACTGTTGACCTTCGATTTTGGTTGGTCCCTTAGATCATTGACAACACTCCGACTTGCACTCCGGCCTCCCCTTTCATCGCTGTTGAAGGTTTTTGGAGTGGGTTCGAAACTCACCTCTTTTTTGCCATTGCTGTTTCTTAGGGAAGAAGATTGAAGAAGGGCTTTTGGGGTTTTGCAATCAGCCCCTCCTGTTTCTTTTCTGTTGAAACTAAACCCATTCAGCAACATTTATAATAAGTCTTCGATCTTGGAGAAATTACAGAAATACCCTTCCTTAGAAAATTGTAGAACCCCCCTGCAATTGCTGGAAATTGTGGTTCAGCCATACTTTTCAGCCTTTGCTGGGGTTGCAGAACAATCCCTTTGTATCGAAATTGCAGAAGGTTCAATTTTCCAGGAATTGCAATTTGCTCTTAAAAAAATCTTTATTTTCCAAAATAGAAAAAATCTCTATTAAAAAAAAATCTGTTAAAAAAAGTACAAAAGTTCTTTTTACAAAAGGTCCATTTAAATAAATAAAAAACCTTTGAGCTAAATCAACGAGGACATCTTCTTACTCTTCTTCTAATGCTTTTTATGGGGATTTTATGGAGACTATTCCTCAAGTCATTCAAGTGCAATGTATTCTGACTATGATTATTCAAGTTATGCAGAAGAAGGGTATATGCTGGTTCCTTTTCATGCCAGTGATGTTCTATTTTGCACTGGTGAATTAGACTTTGATGCTTTTCATGGTTAGATGGAACCTGTAAAGTATTATTTTGCATGCTATGACATGAGTGAAGATGAAAAGCTACAATTTGCTACTTCAAAGTTGAGTGGTGATTTGAGCAACTTACAACATCGAATTTTGAGGCCTTATGTTGTTCAAAATTGGTTAAATTGAAAGCACTCTTGAAATGAAGATTCTCCTCATGCAGGGGATATGTATATGTTATAAAAATATTTCGTGGGTTGCAGCAAGGTAATCTAAGTGTTGAAGATTACACATGTATGTTATGAGCGGAAGGTTGAAAGTCAGATAGAAATGTCCCCTCTACAATAGGTTGAAGACTATTGTGCAAGTTTGAATCATGATTTGAGATAATAACTTATGTGCATGGAATTAAAAAACTTGAATGAAGCATATCAAATGGGAAAGTGGGTTGAGAAGAAACAAGCAACAAAATGCAAAAGACTTAAAGCCCAAAGGTATGTGGATCATTCTTCCTCAAATAATACCTCTTTCTTTAATGTTGTTACTCAATCTCAGGATTCTAGCACTCAACCTCAAGCTTCTTTTGTTCAAGTGTCAGACTTAACAACTTATATAACTAAGTTGGGTGCACTAATAAATCAAAGGTTTTATACTCTGGAAAGACATTTAAGGCAGGATCAAAGCCGTGACTTTCAAAAGTATAGTGTGGGACAAATTTCATCTAACAAGTCTACCCTGAATCCCATAAGTACTACTATTATCCCTCCAACCTCTCTTGTTGAAAAGTCTTGATCCATTGCCTGAGTTAGAAGAGCAAGTAGAAAAGGTTGATTGGATAACTGAAGAAAAGGTATCCGATGAACATGCTGTGATTACTGAAAATTTCCAGAATGAAGAGCCTATATATGAGTATCAGAAGAGCTCTGTCGTTGGGAGTGAGGAAACTATTCAACCTTCAGATATTGCAGAAATCGAAATTGAAGAAAACAGGAATATAAGCAAGATTGTGACCAAAGGAGTTGATGATATATTTTATTTGCTTGATTCTATAAAGGCCATTGTTGTATTGCCAAAGGAAAGGCCAAGGTTGATAGATTCATTAATCAAATTCAAGAAATCTGCATCTCAAGGAAAAAGAGAGTTCGAGGCCATAAGATAGAAGTAGAGAAGAAGAAAGATGAATATTCTACTAATTTGCCATGGTGGATTACAATCATCTATTTGTGCCAAAATGAAAAAATATTAGATAAAAAGTAGGATTGTGGTCCACTTTGACATCAAAACTTGAGGATGAGTTCTCTTTGGCTTAATAAAGAATGCAATATGAGCTTTAAAGTTTACTTTATAGAATTTAGGGTTGTTTGTTTAATTGAGGATTTTTAAAACACTATGGTCGGTTCAGATTGTTATTTTGGTATTTATTTGGGATTTTACTTGTTATTATATTTTTAAGGTTTTGTTTTTTCAGTTATAAATAGGTAGCTTGTATTAGGGTTTGACACTTTTGACATTAAAACTATTGAGCAACAGCTGTAGCCCTAAGTCTCCTCTTCTTCTCCTCCTTATCAACTTCATCCCCACTTCTTCCCCTTCCTTCCTCTTCTCTTTTCCTTTGGTTCTTTTCCTCTTTGATGCCTTTTCTTCAATATTGTTTCTGCATCACATTACATGAGGAAACGTGTTTCATAAAAATGATGGAGGCAAGATGAGACTTCTGTACCATTGTGTTTGACAAAAAGAAATCCTTTATTTTTTAGAGGTGTATTTAACTATTTATCATATATATGAATGCCAATGTATATGCATGTAGACTAATGTTAGCAATTTCAAAATTATCGGCAAAATTGTCGCTGATAATTTTGTTTTGTCCCTATATCAAAATGTCTTCGACAAGGAAAGTTGGAAATGTTGAGCTTTAGGAGAAAATTTTGAAATAATGGAAAAATCTTTGAAAAATAGGAGAAAAATTTAAAATCTAAGAAAAACATACCTAAACGCCAAACACACCTAAATGCCCTATTTTCTACTAGATTCCTCTTATTTTTGTTCCAAACCCATATACAACTTTTCAAAAGCCATTTTTGAATCTACTTATATTTTCCCTTTCAAAAATCCAAATTTGAGCCTTTGATTCATATAGATTTAAGGTGTACTGCAGTTGTTCATCAACAGTGGTAGCTTGGATTCAACTGAAATCTGATTTCTGGGTTTCAAAACCCATCTCCCCAACTGTGGGTTTATTGTAGATGGTCAAATCTCCCTCAAAATTAAGTTTTGGATTTCAAAATCCATCTTGGAACCATTGAATCTCATTTCTGACTAAATTTGAGTTGCTTTGCAAAGAAAAAAGTGAACATCTTTTGAGAATTTTACTGATCTACATTATGAAAGTATTGTAGTAGTTCTTCCTCTTTCCCAGCCTAGACTTGGTTGGGGCCTGGGAGGTTGAAAGCTCTGATTTCACCTATAGAGTCAACTTTTTAATATATTTTTCATATGTTCAAAGAATAAAAATTGTGGAATAGTGTCTTTCTTGTTGAAATTATTTTATTGTAACTAGTTTTAATTATTCCGCAACATTGTTGTCTTTATTTATTCATAGGTAATAGCATAATTTTAGAATTTTTTTTGTTTATAATTCATATTATATACATATTTTGAACAACTCTATGTGACCTAAATATCTCCTTTAATAGTATTTTACATTAGAAATCTACTTTTTCAGTGTTTGTGTCATTGATATGTTTTCTTTACTTCTTATATGTTGACATTTAAAGTATTTTTTTATTCTAAATGTACAATTAGATTTGTCATGATTTATTAATAAGTTTTATGAAATTTTTTCTAATTTTTCTTCTTTTTTTATTTTAGCAAAAATGTTTGGCGAAATTATTGATAATTTCATCTAAATTAGCAAAAATTTCTCGTTTTAGGCTTAGCAAATTTCCCCTCTTAGCGAAACTGCGAACACTAATCCAGACATATGTTCAAGATGAAGATTTATTTTGAGATGATGATGATTGTATGAATAGTATCTTAAGTTTTTATATCTTTTATAATTTTTTTCATTTTGTAATAAATAATTCGTTGTTATTATTATTATTAAAATTTTAAAAATTATTAAATTCTAATCATATAATGCTAAAATTGCGGTTTAATTGGTTTTGAATCAGTGGTTAAACTTGTTCAAACCGAGCCAGAAGACAAACCAATTCAATTACTGGTTCAGTTTTGACAACATTGTTCTTTCAAAATCACTGGACATTATATGCTGGTACCTTTATGGATGCATAGAAGCAAGAAGAAGCAATCTTGAAATGAAGTTGAACTGGGGAAGAAACCAGTCATATTATTGGTCCTGACCTTGAACTTGGCATACGGTGTGATTACCTTCTTGTTTCAATACCACTATGATGGCAGAATTTTCCAAGAATTCAGTGTCCAAGAAACTTAAAGCATACTATCCTTACTAGGTTGAAGCATGAGTTTTGACTTATGTTTTTGCTTTGATAAGGGCCTGATGCATGTATTGAATGGCTCCTAGACATGCTGTTGTAATGTCCATGCCACCAGCAGAACAACTGACGGTTAATGATGACTGAAAACTATTTTCTTTGAATTTGGGATTTGACATATGATAATTGAAATTCGTTTTCCTTAAAAACCATATGATGGTTGATCTAAGGCATCTAGTGATCAGGTGTCCCAGATTTATACTCTTGCATATTTATATCTATATCCAGCTAATCTTGTGTTCACGCCAATCTGTTATGCAAAGCCCTGCTCATTTACAGCGCTAGGATGAGGTTACTTTCTGTTCCTGTACTTATTTGAATGAAATATTTTGTTTGAATTTGAGTTGGTATTTAAATCTTGAATCAACTAATAGCCAAATAATTTGTTCTTGCTTAAGATGATCAAGACTCTTAGTACCCTTGGTTTGAATTTTTTTTTTTTGGTTGATGCAGAAGTGGCCCATCAAAAGATGATAGATGGGATAGCAGGATTTGATATGCTTATGCATTTGGTTGTGGCCCATCTTAGATGGGATAGGATTTGACACACTTATGCATGTAGTTGGTTGTGATCCATCTTTTGTCATTGTTTGTGTGAGCATCAGATGCACTAGGAGTGAGTGACTAAATGTTTGTAATTCATGGATTGGGTGGTGTTGTGAGGACTGCAGATTTGGTTCTTATGCCTTATTTGAGTTCCAGAAAAGTGTGACATTAGCTTTTAATTATCATTGTCATGTATCACCTTTCCACATGTGAAGACGGTGAATCCAGTACATTCTAGCCTTATGTTTGAAATGAAATCCCGAGACTTTTATTATTAATCAGCAATATAAAAAGCTATGCTACCTAAAACAGGCAGACCGCAATAGCAACAAACAGGGCTGGTTTCCCAGCACAATGAAGATACCCTAATAATGATGGTAACTGAACCTCCAACATGATAACTTGAATAACCAGTTTAAACACCTATGCTAGGCCAAATATAAAATTAAGAGAATGTCTGGTCAATACTGACAAACTCTAGTATGGAAGCTCCTTGCTAGGCATGGTCAACTTCCAAGATAAAGTGATAAACATTTTCCCATTTCTCAATCATAGTGGCGAATTGTTAGGACCTTACCCTCCCAATTGGCTTCCCGAAAGCAATAACCTGTTGCCAAAGACTATCTTCTGGCATTCACTTTCTGGCATATTCAATGCGAGTGGCTCAATTTTTCTTCTTTGTCGGAATCCTTTTTTAATTTAGTGAGGCTGATGCTTAGGAAATGGATTCCCGGCTGACATCAAAATTTGTCTCAGTTGTCTCCATGGCAGTTGTTGATGTTGATCTTCTGGCATTCACTGTTTTGCCTATTCAGTTGGCTCAAATTTTCTTCCTTGTCAGAATCCTTACATTTCTAGTTTAGCAAGGCTGATGCTTAGGAAATGGATTCCCGTCTGACATTAAAATCTGTCTCAGTTGTGTCCATGGCAGACATCTGTTGATGTCGATCTTCTGGCATTCATTGTCTTGCCTATTCAGTGCAATTGGCTCAATTTTTTTTCCTTGTCAGAATCCTTATATTTCTAATTTAGTGAGGCTGATGCTTAGGATATGAATTCCTGGCTGACATTAAAATCCGTCTCAGATCTGTCCATTGCAGACATCTTTTGATGTTGATCTTCTGGCATTCACTGTCTTGCCTATTCAATGCAATTGGCTCAAATTTTCTTCCTTGTCAGAATCCTTACATTTCTAATTTAGCAAGGCTGATGCTTAGGATATGGATTCCCAGCTGACATTAATATCTGTCAGTTGTGTCCATGGCAGACATTTGTTGATGTCGATACTTGAATCTTGTTGACTGATAGGTATTGGATGTTTACAGTAACATCATGAATGCCTTAAGAGCCCAAATCTTATATGAGCTTCACTAGTTTGCTTGTGTGCCTATATTTATGTATTGGAATGCTTTGATTAGCTATCTGTATAAATTGGCCTCATTGCTTGGTCATCATACATTTGCATTGGGTCCCAAGGAATTTGTTGTTCACATCAATGGACCTGGGTTACATGTAATGGATGCTTGACAATGTTGTCAGTTGTTTAATGCATTGGGACTATAAATGACCGTGCCTCATGTAACCAACTCATAAAATCACCCAGAGCATTTGTATTCTCTTCCCAACCCTAGCGAACATAGACCAGCATATTGCAGGTTTAGTGTGATTATTAGGTTTGCTCATCTTTGAGTCTAATTGTTTTTCTGGACAGTGGCATGCATTTTTTTAGAATTCATTTATGTGGTTGGAACCGCAGTTATTCTATTTAATTGCTTCCCTTTTCCCCATATTTTAGTGGTGCAGAAATCACATTATTGGCTTTCTCATCTTTTTGATAACCCTGAACGCTAAATAATTGGTATTTATTGGTTCTGTCTTAAATCATTTAAAATTTTGTATCTTTTTAGCGAATTATCGCTAACCAGGTTTATGTTTGCTGATGCAGTCAAAGAAAGCAAAACGGAGGCTTAGAAAACCAGAGATTGTCCACCCTGCATATGCCAAGGTGATGAAGAAGCTCCACTTCTGTGGTTAATTATGTAGGAATGAGTCTACAGATCCTACTTATTTCCAGCAGTTTGGGGGACAAAATTTTCCCCGCTTTGCAAATTTTGATCATGCTGCTTCATTCTCCTTTTCCTTTCTGGGAATTATCAGATCAAACAGCTGTAACAAATTGCTCAAGCTTGTCTTGGTTGTAGCAGTGCCATTTTTAGGCAGATTTTTTCACTTATAAAAGCCATTGAAGAACTCGGGCGACTAACTTTTGTTGTTTAGATGATGATTTTGTATTTCAACATTCCTTGTTAGTTCAGGGATTTACACTGATCAAACAGTTTGGATCATCCAATTGAGGATTTCAGATTTTTTGAAATCCAATGTGAATGTTTGATGAGAAAAATATGGTTTACATAGCAAAATTGGTTTTAGGATCCTGAACAAAATATAAAGGACTTGAACTTTACATGTTCCTTGAGCTCTTAAGTCTTTTAAAATATTGGTTAAAGCTTTAACATTTGGTATTGGAGTAAGCTCTAAGTACTTGAGTTCAAATCTTGGAGATAGCTACCTAGAGCTGTCTGAGCCTTCGAGAAAGGACTTTAGGATTAAATGCGAATTATCTTTAACAGGAGAAAAGGGTTACATGCTGCCAAAATAAAAGCTAATTAAAGTGAAAGTTGTTAAAAAATGGGTACATCTTGTTAAAGTGAAAGTTATCAAAGGTGGTGTTCATAGAAGTGCGATGATAGTTTCACTAAAAAAAAAAATTTCACTACCTAAAAAGAAATTTTTGCTAATTTTGAAAAAAATATTGGTAATTTAATTGAAGTATTTTGTGAAAATGTAAAAAAATATAAAAATAGAAATTTTTAATAAAATTTTAGAATAAATTATGATAAATATAAATACACTTTTAAAGTAAAATACATAACAGATACAAAGTAATGGGAACATATCAATGTCACATATAATAATAATAAAAAATTTTGCCGTAAAAATATTGCTAAAAGCATGTTATATATATATATATGTAATATGCACATGTATATATATGTAATATAGTTATATATTTACCATCTATTTTCACATCTAACAAATATACCTATATATAAATTAATGAATAATGTTAAAGCAATTATATGGCAAACTAATTGACTAATCATAATAGCTGAAAATTTAAATTTTTTAATAATTTTTTTTTTAAAATTAATACTTGCCTTCTTTTTTCACATCTTCAACACACACATAGAGAGAGAGAGAGAGAGAGAGAGAGAGAGAGAGAGAGAGAGAGAGAGAGAGAGAGAGAGAGATCAAATGCTTAAAAAGGAATTAGTCTAAGTGGACTGCTTTTGGATGATTTCGTGGAATTAAATCTATCCATTTTACTTATTATAATACATTTAGTGAGGAATATAATATTTTTAAAAAATATAGATAGGTTGGTCACTAAACTAATAACCATTTTAGAGTGAGTATAAATATGTTAAAATTCTTATCTCAACCATCCAAAATTTTGATTTTAATGATTTTTAGTATTATTGTTAAATCAATAATAAGTAAAATAGATCGATTTGATTCTACCAAATCATCCAAATGGGCCCTACTTGGATTGGTTTCTCTTTAAGCAATAGAGTAACCGATTGTTCTCCCATAAAAACATTGTCATGGGAATTACCATAAAAATGCTCTATTTTCATATTTAAAAAGTAGATTTTAAAAATCTAATTCATTAATGTTATTTAGCATTAGATATTTATCTAAGACACAAAAAGAGACTTGATGTGTCATAAAATTTATTTGATTTGAAATTTAATATGAATTCATTAAAATTGATTAAAATTATCAAACAAATTATGGTCTAGTCAAGCCTCAAAATAATGTTATTTTGTGCATCTTAGCTAAACACCTAAAGCCAATATTAATGAATTAAATTTTCAAAATTTACTTTTTAAATATGAAAATGTAGCATAAAATGGAATATTTTCATGGTAACTCATGGAGCATCTCTCTTTATATATACATGTAAATATATACACATTAAGTAAATAAGTAACTTTATGAATAATTATATGAAAAAAAAATTAACTAATCATAATTTCTAGAAAATGCTTTTGCGTTTAATAAAAAATTTCAAAATTGTCTTTGTCATCTATTTGATGAAGAATCTTATCTTCATGAGTTCAAACTCACCAAGAGTCCAAGCTTCTCAATATTTTGAATGAATCCTAAGTTTAAGGCTAAGTTAGTGTCCTTTTAGTAAATGCCACTATCATTAAGTTATCACTATTTAGGTGTATTTTATAACAAAAAAAATCATTATATAACTTGCATTATTTGAAAATATGTAAAATATACAAAATAAACCCCCCAAAATAAGTATACGATACTTTCTACTTAACAAATTTCATCATTTGCATCTAAAAAATTAGAAAAACAAAATCTAAAAAATTGAGTTCTTGTCCACCAGTGGTTGAAATCTAAAAGAAAAGCTGTTGAAACTTAATTCATCCTTTAAAAACACAGTTCGAAGCCCTAAAAATAAAAGTTTATGCCTCAAAAAATGATTTTCAAGTCATTTGGGGTGATTTTAATTTAAAGCCCCAAAACTCGTTCATAATGGTTATAGACCTTGAATGTACAAATTTCTTGCTCAAAACTTGTTTTTCTCTTTGCAATTAAGAAGAAATGAAGTTGGAATTGTGTTTTGAAACAAGGGAGATTAAATTCCAACACCAAAAAATTAGATTTATGTGAATCCAAGCTCCATTATTGATGAAGAGCTGCTATACATCTTAAATATATGAATCGGAGGCTCAAATTGGTTTTATTTGAAGGAAAAATCACAAATAGTTTTATCAGATATGACTTTGAGAAGTTACATATAGGTTAAAAAAAGAATCGATTAGAAAACAAGAATTCTGGTTTTTTAAATTTTTTTTAAAATTCAGCGATTTTTTCAATATTTTTTGCTATTTTTCCAATAATTATAGTGAGAAATTCATCAAATCTCGATATTTAGGAAATAATTTCAAACTTTTTTACATAATATTAAAAAGTTCTCCTAAAGCTTAACTTTTCAGTAAAAGCTGGTGTGAACATTATCTATAGAATTATATGTTCTTTTAAGCCTTTTTTTCCTTGAATTTTTTTGGAACGTTAATAATATTGGTTATAAGACAATTTGTGAATATTTTGAAGAATAAAGATATAGTTGGTGATTTTAGAGTTGCAAGCGGAAGAACAAGAATGATTGGTGTGTAATAAGTATTGCTTAAGGATCAAAGAGGAAGAAATGGTCCTTAACATTGGCAAGTGTGGACCAAATTGATTTATGTTATTTTTGGATGATGTGTCTATGTTGTAATACAAATTCAAGTACGTCTTGAATTGCATAATTATACCCATTCCTAGTGGAACTCGCTCCCTCTCTCTTTATATATACTTTAGGATTATTCCTAAGCAATTCATCAATTCTAGTTTCTTGGTATTTGAGACATAAATAGTGGGAGACTCTGATAGTGGCCCACAGAAAGAGGCTTGTAGAGTGCATAGATCAGATACTATGTTTCCACATAATAAGATATATACCTTATCCTCAATTATCCATGCGTAATTCCTAACATTGGTATTAAAGCTATTTTGATTTGCTTTTGCCTATAATAATTTTGGGGGTTTTGGATTGATAATTTTTAATCCCTAGAAAATTAAATTTTTGATGTAAGGGGTTGAAAATTAAGAAAATTATATTTATTTTTTGCTTTTAATATTGAGATTAAAAGTGATAGGTTTTAGAATGATGTGTTCATGTTATTTTTTTTATTTGGTATAGAAAATAAAGGAATTAAATAAAATCCTAGAAATTCTCAAAATCTCAAATTTTTTTTAGAAAACAAAAGCCGTAGAAATTCGTTTGCCACACATCCCTTTTTTAACTCCCAGAATCAGCACCTCCTTGCCATCCGCACCTATAACATGATTTTTGGACCACTAAGTTGAAACCGCAACCAAAAAGTTATTAACTAGATGGAAATCATGCATTCAATGCATGGAAAAAAGATAAAAATCAAAATCAAAAGATTGCACATAAGTTGAAAAATTTAGTGACCACTCCCCGCATGCATCTCATTGTTCACGCACAAGCCAGCCCAACACACTAATCTAACCAGGCCTATGAACATAACTCCAAGCTCGCAGAAACAAGTGGGCTCAATGCCCAACATCTCAGCAGATGAGCCCAACGCTCGTTAAACTAACCTTGCTGTTGCTGCCGGATAGAGCCCATTGCTCTAGCTCAGTGGGCTGGTCCAAGCTAAACCATCCTAGTGATTGAATCAAACCCCAAAGGCCAGAGCCCAACATAGTTGAAAGTGGTTAGCAGCCTAAACCAGAGCTTGTAGCCCAGGCCTACACCAGGCAGAGTTGGCCCAAGTGGACTGCCTAGGCTCCAGCCCATTGCTAGTGGCCAAAGCATCCAGCCTAGGCACATTCTGCTCTTGGCGGCCAATTGCCAGTCCAGCGAGGTGTGGATGACTGAAATTGTTTTGGCTTGATCTGGACCCTAGAGCTTCGATTTTGATGATCAAATAGTTTTTTTATATTTTTGGACGTTCAAAACTCAATTAAAGGGTTAAATTCCTCAAAATATGATCAGATTATGAGATATAAGTGAACATTTATGAAGGGATAAGTTTTTATGCAATTAGAATATTCAATGCATAAATTGAATTAATGATTATTGATTTCATCTAGTTAATACATAATATCTAAAGTCATACATTTAACTTATGTATGTAGTGCGTAAATAAAATTAACATACACATACAACTTTTTAATGTTTGGTTACGTCAATTTTATATTCTTGATAATTTTAACCTATGTAGTTTGATTATTTGAATAATTTGTTTAAATTGTGTCACGTCCCTTCTTGGAGCCTATGCGTTTTCCCATTAGCCTAAGCTTTTCCCACTACTAAGGAAACATTTTGCCAAAAATTCGACATGTTCTACCTTGCATTTTGAGGGTTTAAATTCGTGAATTTGTAAATCATACAATATCATAATTAAACAACTACAATAAATCATAAACCACATACCCATATCATTGCCCAAAACTAAAACCATATTGTGATGGCAAATGACATATTGAACCTGTATAAAATTTACATCCATATAATCTATCACAATGACATATTGATATAATAACTTTATACATAACATTTACATCATATATCAAATCTCATCAATTTATAATTACATCTTTCTTATGGGGAATCACTAGTCCCAACACCATTTAAAATACATTAATAATCTTCAAATTCTGAACCCAAGTTTTATTGTTCAACCTGTCCACTAAAAATTTTAATAAAATAGGGTAAGTACAAGCGAACTCAGTAAGTAGATAAAATAATAAACAATAATCAATTGTAACACCTGGAGTGTTAATTTAAGTTAATTATGGATTAGATTATTATTAGGACTATAAATACAATAATGAAAAATGGTGAAATTCAGTTTGAAATGAAATGATCTAAGATTATGTAATTGCAAGTGGATGAAATTAAAATTTTGATTTGATTTTGATTATTTGAGGGTGTAAAATGTAAAAATTATACCATTATTATGTGGAACAATAATGAGAAATAAATGAAAAAAATAAAGTATGTGAAAAATTAGAAAAATAGGGAAAAAATGGGGCAGTAGGACGGACATCGCAACCTAAAATTAGACACCGCGACGTCGGACTGAAAGAGGTGGAGCATTGCAGGTAGTTTTTTTCACGATGCGGCGTGGGATTGGGTTATGGCAAGGCGGTGATGTGGCAAATTTTTCCACACTATGGCGTGGAATTGGATGCCATGGCGTGGGTTGCTATTTTATGAGAGATAGCCGAAGTTTTGGCCATTTTTCCATCCCGTTTCTTCTCTGGTCCGTTCCATTCTTTCTCCCATTTTGCCCTAGCCCTATTATACATGATTTATAGCTGTTTTAATTAGGAAATCATCTTTCCTAGCTAGAAAAACTTGTGATCTTTTAGTTAAACCTAATTTTCACCCTTTTGAACTGTGAAAAACGATAGAAAATGGAAGAAACATCGGATTTCCCCCAAATGAATGGAGCCACATAGAGTTAGGAGCTTGGTCTTTCGTTTGGGAAGGACGGCTATGATCGTAAGCAATGGTAAGTACGATTTCTCAATCGAATCTCAAATTTCAGATTTTAGGGTTTGGGTAAAAAATAGAAATTTGGACTTAAATTAACATATGTGCTTATAAATTTATGGGGGAATGATCTAATGAAATAATTATTGTGATTTGACTTGAGAGAATTTTGGATTTGGTATGATTAGGATTTTTATGAATAGTGAAAATTGAGAATTTTTTAAATTTTATTGAACTAATCATGGGATAAATGATTAATGATATGATTAGTATGTTTTTAAAATATGTATGGAGTGATTTGGATCAGTGGAATTGAGTTTTGTGCTATCGCTTAGTTAGGGTTTAAAGAGAATTTTTGTGAATAGGCTATATAAGCTACGAATTGAATAGCCTAAAAGCTTAATTGAGTTATTTACATGTTGTTGAAATGCTAATCATGTGAGATATTAGATAAATATGTTAGACAAGAAGGTTTCTTGTGATATTTGTGACGAAACCCTAAGTTAACAGGTATTTATCATATATTTGATGATTATAGCCTAAAATTGGATATAAATAACATATTATAATTGACATTGACCTTGTAGAAGATGATTTGAGAAGGATGAAAAGGCAGAGCGGGAGGAAAGTGGTTTGAAGCTAAAGGCCTAAGCCAAGTAGGCAGCCCCCTTTTGTGATTTAAATGTATGGATGGGGATAGTAGTTATCCCATGTTTGCTCTGGGCATGTGCTTTGGATGAGGGATTGTGGATATCCCATGTTAGTGTAAGATCAATGTGGATTTGTTTATGATTAGTAAATATCAAGGATAAAGAATATCTCTTGGATGACAATGATGTGTTTGCCGAATAGGATGAATGCATAAATGTTGGGGATTTGGAATATCCAGTAGTTGAATTAGTTTATGATATGAACATGTGAATGTTTGGAATAGGAAGCATTCTAGGTGATTATGGGGATAGAGAGTATCCCATGTCTTTAAGCTTATCCTTGTGTATGGATGTCTTCTACATAAAAGGGATAGGGAATATCCCAGTTTTGTGATAATAATGTATGAAATCGGAGGTGATGGATGATATCCCTGAGTTGTATTGATAAGGATTGTGATTATGCATAGAGTATGTATGAATAGAATAAGGAATTGAGCCTTATAACATAGTTATTTTGTATTATTTATCTCAGGATGAGATGGAAATGTATTATGCCTACTTACTGAGTTGCCCGACTTGCCTAGACTCATGCCTCCTTTCTTAAATTTCTAGTTGGCAAGTCAGACAAAGGATGTATGAGAGAGACTGAAGGTCTTTGAATGATATGATTGTATATTGGGATTGAAATCCCATTTTGTATTAGTGCATAATTGTAATTCATATAGTAATGGTGTGATTATAGTTTAGAGAATTCAAATGATGTATAAAGTGAAGCATTGACATGTCTTAGTAGATTATATATATTATGATGATAACATAATATCTTTCCCCTAAGGTGTAATGTCATCATATATGATACAGGTCCTAAGCTGTGGATAAAATGAATCAATTTAGATTATTGTTTTATTTTTATAAATTCAAATTGCTGTAATTGATAAATGATGTATATCAAGTTCTAATCTTCATATTTTAGGAAAAACTCTATCGAACTTTTAGTAAAAATCTCATTAGAATTTAGGTAAACTAGAAAATGAGACCCAACCACCCCATTTTGAAAGTGGGAAAATTTATGTATAATTATAGTAGATTTAAGATAAAAAATGGAGTGATAGCCTTAAGTGGGCGAGGTGTTACATCAATAATCCATTAAAAGATTATGTTTGAATCCACAACATGTATAATTACATAATAACAAATTTCATATAGATTGTCCATGTTATCATAATACATACAATTCCATTATTCCAATCACAACATCATATAATCACTTTACTCAATAAAATCATGGGATATCATTATCCCCATCCACCCACAAGTTCATCCACATATAACATAATCAGCATTATTCATTATATATCAATACAAAATACTCTCCATTCCCATTCCTTTTCAACATAACAAAATTATATATTTGAAAATAAGGTGCCCATAGTTAAGGGATATTCATTATCCCCACAATTCACATATTTACACAATAAAAC
This sequence comes from Pouteria campechiana, assembly GCA_036873735.1. NCBI lineage: Eukaryota > Viridiplantae > Streptophyta > Magnoliopsida > Ericales > Sapotaceae > Pouteria > Pouteria campechiana. Next base: position 20,298 of record JAYJMB010013637.1, read on the forward strand.
AAACGTCCTTAAAACATAGTGTCTATATTCATGGGATACTCATGATCCCATCATTACATACATTTATTCATCAATTAGAAAAAAGGGGCCTCCTTACTTTACTTAGAGACCATTCCACAACTTTTCACCTTTCATAACTTCTCTTCCTAGTCATGATTAAAGGCCCTACATATATAATATATATCATAATTTAAGCTAACATATTTTTTATGCAAAAATAATTCTAATCAGTCATTTCAAGTCAATTGAACACAAATTCAAGATACCACAATTTGGCCATATCATTACCTATATGTAGGGGTGGGTCTAAACGTCTTTCAAATGCTAGGGTTGCATTCCCACACGGTTTGATAATTTCAGCTATATGAATCATAGAAGATCTACTCCCAACCATGTATATTCTTAATTTCACATAGTTAACAAAATATTAACAATATAATCAAGGTAATTAGCCACTAGAAGTCATTTAAAGTCGGCCCATGAATCAACTTACACCTAAATAACTCCTATCTTAAACATTTCATCAAATAGTTTCTATGCATGTTCTAGAAACATAATTTCAATAATATTTAGCTAATTATTAGCGTAAATAACATCTTACAAGCATCACTTAATCATTAATTAAGCATGATATGCACTCCATTCATCATAAATAGATCACACACACCCAACAGCTCCATTATGTCTATCAACATTGCTGTTCATTTCATGGATAACAACATATGGGTCAAGTCATGCCCCAATTGATGCAATCAAACCTCTATTCACTCTTAAACAGATTTTCCCATTAAATCCCTAAATAAATCAAGCATTTCATCCCTAAACAACCCCCAAAATCTGCCCATTAACCCTAACAAACCTAAAACACAAAATTTATTGGGGGGAGGGAGATGGTTACCTTCAATTTCACATTGGAAATAAGTAGTTTCTTCAATTTCTCTACCTGGATCAACAGCAAATAACTCTTAATAGTAATGTCTAGTAACGTCCCCTTCTCTAAACACGTCCCAAGTGAATGAAAATAGGTGTAGACAACTTCTCCTTGCTTGGGCAAAATTTTCAAGTGGATTTCAATTGGAATTGCTGAAAAATTGGGTGTGGGGAGATTACAAGAGATGGGTTCCTTCCTCTTAGTCATAAATGGGAGAAAGGAATGGGATAAGACGTGGATGATAGAGTAGCTATATAATTAGTAGCTACGGTGCTCTGGTAGTGCACCACTTCTACTATACACATGTACTGAAAAATTTCAAAATTATACCCTAATTTTTATGCAAATAGTCGCATAGTTAATCAATTTAATATCATCTCATACTCAGATAAAATATTGTTACCCTAATTTGAATTTTTCATGAGTAAAATTGTCCCAATGAAGTAATTACATAAAAATTTATTTACCTTGAATTCTAGCCCACTTGATAATTAAGCCCCAAATATTACATAAAAATCAATAAAATATTTGCAAATTCTAAATTATAAACTTATTTTTAAATCAATGAGTCTTCCATACAAATTTTTAAAATTATTTTGCATAAATAATACACAAAATTTTAAATTTATCAAGTTAATCTTATTATTTTCGTGCTTAATTATCTACCGGGAGAAGTTTCGATGCGTTGGGCATAACTTTCTCATATGAACTCTTAATTAAGTTATTCTTATTCCATTGGATAGATAATTTCAAGGGCTACAACTTTTATATTGATCAATTTTTCTAAATCAGCCTCCATTTGGAGTCGTAGAGCCTCAAAATAACGCCTTTTCAACTTTTGTGTTAAACATATTTTCTAAATCATCTAACTTCTATTCCAAACATTGGATAAAAGTGACATCATATTCATAGACAATTTATTTTTGACATACTCTTGTCCTTTTTCTTCTTTCTTTTGCTTTTTCTCATACATTCTTGCTATACTTTTTTCATTAATATATCATTAAAATTTTTATCATAATATCCCTTAAATATCTAAGAATTAAATCATGTAACTACTCACATATATTTTTAACAGTCTAGTTACATTAATTTCACCTGCACTTTATGTAAACTTGCACAATTTCATTTCAAAATTAATTTCCTTCATCTCAAGTCATAATTATAATATAAAACATTTTACCCCTATTTTCAACACCTCGAGTGTTACAAATTTGTCCTCAAATGATAATTTAAAATTTTTTAAAAATTTTCTCACTTTTAACACCCTAGGTATTACAAATTGTGTGTCAATTATTAGCTTGATTATGTGTTAATTAGAAGATTTTTATGATATGTTTTGTGTATATGAATGTGGGACTTATAAGATTGAAGCCTTAGATATTTTTATGAGGATCACAAGGCAACTCTCTTGAGTAGAGAGTGTGGTTAATCAATTATAAGATGAAATTAATGCTTGCTAAATTGGAGGATGTAATTTTATTCAGGTGCTTATAAAATAATTTGTTTATTTTATCATTACATAAAGATCTAATGTAATATTTTAATCAAAGGCGATGTAGCATCCTTATTTATTTAGTTTAGTAGAATGTATTAAGTTTTATCAAGAAATGTAAGTATTTACATGTATTTTTATTAAAGCCTTATAAAGGAATGCGTTTCACACCAAATTTAAAATATTGTATTATTTTGGCATGAGTACCAGAAATTAGCCTCCTATGTAAATTGGATATATTGTCAATAGAATCTTTATGTGGATGCGATTGATTACATTTTGTAGATAGTGGGAATAGTTCCCATATTTTATTTTAAGCAAGATAAAAATAGAAATTTTTATTTACATGATAGGAGATGATTATTAGCATTTTGAATGCGACATTTTTGATCTTATTTTGTGAATGAAAATTTTCAAGATTTACTTAGACTTAAAATAAAATAATATTTTAGATATATTCCTCATTGGGTTTAATATCGAGTGTAGTGAAACATGGCTTCAAAAAGCACCATAGCAGAACTCATTAAAGGTGAGAAATTAGATGGAAATAACTATGATATATGGCATAGGAAGGTTCAGTACCTTCTTAATGAGCATGAGTGCTCGACCACCTAAAAATACTATGGCCTAACTTGAAGAAGGTACTACAACCTAACATCGACATAACCAACATGCCTACGAGGTATGATATAAAAAGGATCATAATGCTCATTTTACCTTATTGAGTGGCATGCATCATGATTTGATTAGGAAATTTAAACATTTGCCTATTACTAAAGAGATGTAGGATTACTTGAAAATAAAATATGGCAGGATAACAATAACTAAACTGCATGCCTTGATATTGAGGTTCAATTTATATCTGATGGATCCTTAACATTCAATGGTTGCTCATGTTAGGGTGATGTCGGCCATGATCAGGAAAATGGAAGCAGCTAATAATGATCTCATAGATGAGCAACAAGTTCTAGTGGTCATCAGATCCCTGCCTGAACCTTTGTGGAGTTAGGTGAAACTTGTGCTGATGGACAATGAGGAATAAAAAATTTTCAGGTATATCTTGCCACCTACATCTTGAGCGGAGCATATAGACACATACTATGGAGCTTCTTTTGCCCCTCAAATTGGATAGCATAGGGAAAATAGACCCCAACATAAAAGTTAATATAGAGGAGCTTGATAAGAAATGACAAAGATGTAAATTCCTCAGAATAAGAAAATCATCAAGCATCATAAAGGAAAGCTTGCTAGAGCAAAAGATAAAGCAAAACTCAAATACTACAATCATGGACTAAAAGGTCATTTTGCTTGGGAATGTTTTGAGCAGAAAAAGTTACTCCCTGATCTTGTTCCTATAAAAATTTTAGTTTGTATATGCGTTTGTGGCCCATTCTCTCCTTGGTTGGATTGTAGATATAGGAGAAACTAAACACGTAGCATGTGATACTGCTAGATTTCTAGAATATCATCGAATCACAACATGTAGACATTATGTCATGGTGAGGAACAGAGCACAAGAAGAGATTATAGGAGTTAGAACTGATCAACTCAAGTTGCACAATGGGTGCACTTTACTCCTGCATGATATGCTTCATGCACCCACGATCCAGTGTAATCTACTTTCAGTTCTAGTACTTATGAAGTTAGGTTTTTTCTTTTCAATTTAAGGACATGTATTTGTCCATTTACCTTGACAAAATGTTCTATTATCATTGTTATTTGAGAAATGACCTTTTTACGCTTCACTTAAATGTAGAATTTTATGGTGATTTTGTAACTTATGTTGGTCCTTCTTCTTCTTCTTCTTCTTCTTCTTCTATTTTTGATATTATGTCTGAATCTATTAGATGACATGCTCGATTAGGACACATTGGAGCTAAAGAAGGGCTATTGGGCTCTCTCGCTAAAGTTAGCTTACCTATATGTGAGCCTTGTTTAGTAGGCAAAGCATGTAAAAAGCCTTTTGGTAAGGCTATAAGGGCCACTCATCCTCTAAAAATATTCATTCAGATATTTGTGAACCTATGAATATTAAAACACACATGGTGCATCTTATTTTATAACACTCACCTTATGACTCAATGTATGTACTATCGTATCGATCCAAAACTTTAAATTTGTTTTAAGTGCTTTGTAACAGAGGTAGAAAATCGATAAGAGAAGAACTTAAAGTATCTTCATACTGATAGAGGCCGAGAATATTTGTCTGATTAGTTTAGAAAATATTATGATGCAAAAGGCATAAGAAGATATTAATATTTCCTAATACTCTGTAACAAAATGGTACTGTAGAACAGAGGAATCATACTCTTTTAGAAATAGGTAAGTCGATGATGTCTTAAGCTAATCTCCCAATAGCTTTTAGGAAGATGCACTTTTAATTGCAACCTACGTACCTTAATCGAGTGGCTTTTAAATTTATTTCTACCACTCCATATAAGTTATGGATTAATAAAAAGCCTACTTTAGAAGGTTTATATCCATGGAGATGTACAAGATATGTTCGCAACCTTTCTCACAAACATGGAAAGTTAAGGCCTAAAGCTAATAAGAGCATTTTATAAGGTATTCTAAACACTTAAAAGGTTTTGTGATATATGGTGAAGATTTAGATGATAGGTTAATTGAGATTGAATCAAGAAATGTAAACTTTCTAGAAAATGATTTCTTATATGTTAGTGAAGTCAAGAAAGATCTTAGACTTTATGAGTTACAAGATTATCAAGATAATGCATCCTTATCTCATAGGCAAGAGGATGATCTGTAATCTCATCAAATAACAGTTGGAGATAGTGAAAGCAACATAATGCAAAGTGGGATTGTATCATAATTTCTTAGATCCACAAATATATAGAAGCAAATGGGAATTGTTCCGCCTCGTTGCTTTGAAATTGAAAAAAGAATCCTTTATGAGTATTGCTGAGAATGATAATAAGCTAGCTTCTTTTGATGAGACTATAAAATCACTTGTCTCTGATAAATGGCTAAGTGCTATGCAAGAAGAAATAACTTCAATGGCTAGGAATAGTGTATGGAAGTTGGTTATCTTCTACATTTGAGATGAAAGACTTGGGTTAAGCAGATTATGTGCTTGGGATAAAAATTTTTAGGGATTGCTTTAAGAGGCTCTTGATTTTGTCTCAAGAAACTTACATAAAAAGAATTTTAGAGCGATTTTGCATGCACTATTCAAAGTTTGTTGATACTCTAATGGAAAAGGCCTAGTTCTTAGCATTGATTAACTTTCTAAAATAGAAGAAGAAAAGATGAAAATGGCTAAGGTGTCATATATTGAGTCAAATCTATTTAGTTTTTATAATAACAAAACTTGCTTAATGGTTTAAACTTAAGCTTATGAAAGTTTGTCAAGATTTGAAAGTTCAGAAGAAGCGTCTAAGCCTTCAGAGGAAACTTACATAAGATATAAAGATAAAGAAGAGGAATTCAAAGTTTAGATTTTAAAAGAAGACTTCAAATACCAGAGGACTTAAGAAGCTTCTAAACTTAAATGCTAAAGTTTCAAAGGAAGCCTTCAAAGCTTTAGAATTTGCATCTCAATTTCATAAGTTAGTTCAAATAATGTAGAAGCTTCAGAACTCCAAAAGTTGCATCTAAGAATTTTAGAGGAAGCTTTAAAGCTTCGAGCTTCAGGGAATGCATATGGAATTCCAAAGGAAGTAAGTTTCAGAAGAAGTCTATAATGATTTTTGAGAAGCATAAAATAAAAATTTAGAATTTTGGAATAACATTTTAGAGGCTACAAAGTTTGATACATTCCAAGTTCATAACATTCAGAAGTTTTGGAACAACACTTCAGAAGGATAACGAATTTGATGCAATCTGAAATTACAATATTTGGAAGTATGAAGAATAATATTTTAGAGATAATATTATAATATTTAGAAATGTGGAACAACATAATCTGAAGTTACAAGTTTAGAAGTTTGTAATGATATTTCAGAATATCTAAAAGCCAAATCTAAAGACACAAAATTTTTAGAGTAACTTTAGAAGATGCTTCAGATGGTGGACATGAGCTTTAGAGGTGAACTTCAAGTTTGAAAATCTTAGAAGTGATGTTCAGAACATATAGAAGCCATCGGTTGATCTAAAAGATGCAAATGTAAGCTTTAGAACAACTTCAAAGTATGTTCAGAAGAAGAACTCCATGCCTCGAAATCAGAAGGAACAATTAGAAGTCTGAAGTTATGGCAACTTCAAACGGTCAAAAATTTGAATGTTTTCCTCGCATTAAATAAGTGCCACCTACCCCTGGTATGCTATTATAGGCAACTAAATTTATAAACTATACTTAAAAGAAAATTACTTATAGTAGTGCGAATAAGGGTCGATCCCATGGAGAGTATCTATCCTAGTTTTATGCAATGTGAACAAGAATGGAGAGTCTTGAGTGTAATGAAAATAATATTATAAAAGGGATCAATCAAAGAAAATAAACCTTGATCTAAGTCAACATTCACCATCAGAATCTCACAATTGACAAACAATGTAAGTATAACTCAGCTTATACTTTGAATATTCACTATTGGAACTATTTTTTCTATCTCTCCTTTGATATAGTTAATTAGAAATCAACATTCTAATTAAACTTAACTACTAAAAAACCATTGATTAGTACTAAAGGTTTAATCTAATAGCAGTTTTAAGATTTCTAGAAATTTATAAAGCTAAACAACACAAGCACCTGCGGTTGTATTTAATTTAGTCAAATATTTTTCCTAAGATTTAATAACTACTACCAATAGCAAATTATTAAATCTTAGTTGTTTTATAAACTAGAGAGATTATTATAGATTTGATATCTAATTTAGTAGTAGATTACAATGAATAATAAAATAGTTGGCCTTCCTAGCAATTATACACAATAATCATAATCATAAACATAGAAGAACATTCAGTACTCAAAGCATAAATTGAATAATAAAAAAATAAGTCTTACAGTATGTTGATTCTGAGGCTATTGTCTCCTTAAAGTAAGAATAAAAGTTTAACCATGAAGGGTCATGAAAACACAAAGAAAAGAAAATGGAGAAGAGAAAAGAGAGAAGATGAATTCCCTATGCCTAAAGCTTTCAAAAGTCTTTGTATCTCTATTAAAACATCCTTAAGTAACCCTAATTAGGGTTAGTTTTTATTTCATATAGATTTCTCAAGTGGTTTTATGTATAAAATATGCAAAATACCCAAAATATCAAGTTTTCACATTGGAGTTGTGGCTCAAGAACTTGCTCTCCACAATGTTTAGAAGTAGTATTCACTATTTTGGCCATATCTTTCTCATATAATATCATAATTATATGAATCTTAATACATTTGAAAGATAATTTCAAGATATATAACTTTTATGTTGATCACATTTTCAAAATAATCATTAATATATTTCAAAACTAGGCCATAAATGATGCCTTATGTCATATTTAGTGAGTTTGAAGTCTAAGATAGTGGCAGTATTTTGGCCATAACTTCCACATATGATCTCCAAATATTATGATTCTTAGTTTTTTGGATGGATAACTTAAAAGGAATATAACTTATATGTTTAATACTTTTGTTGAATGAGTCTTTTCATGTACCAAAAATATCCTTGAAGTGATATCGAAGCTTTCAAAAATCATCTAATTAGCTTTATTTTGCTCCTAACAACTTTATTTATCTTCTAAATCTAAATATAATATAGTGAGTGCATTTTGGCATCAAATAAGTGTAAAAGACTAAGTATTAATGGAATAAAATATGACATTTACATTTTCATCAACCCTTGATGGCTAGAATTTGAATCCTACTATAAACAGAGTAAATCTAAGACGTTCAAGAAGTTATTAAAATGATTATTGATGTTCATTAAGCTTTAACTTTCATACTCTCAAGTAACCTAAGCTAAGGTACTCAACCTTCTTTCACAATCTTTCAAGGCTTGTATCTACAACACAAAGGGAAGAAACTCTGGGGTAAAGTGAGATTACAAGGATCAAAAGACTTCCTTAGTGTTTACAAAAAGCACTACAAAAGTGTAATCTTTTCTTTCATGTTTTTATTTGTGTATCCCTTGAGTTGGTGTTAGAGACCAAATTCAAGAAAAACAAGGGTGATTGTTGGAGTGTGTCTCATAATTAACTTGTTAGTTTATACACCCCCTTGAGCTGAAATTAAGAAGAGTGTAAGAGATACTAAGTATATACGCCCCCTAGAGCTAAAATTTAGAAGTGTGTAAGAGGCATTAGTTTATTTCTCCTAGAGATAAAATCTAAAAGAGTGCAAAAGAAATTGGTTTATGTCTCTTAGAGCTGAAATTTAGAAGAGTATGAGGGCACTAATTTGTATTCCATCATAGAGATAATGAAACCCAAGACACAAGGGGTGTATTCTTGGAAGAGTGGAGTAAGGAGATTATGTCAAACATTTATACATTGTGTCTCTTGTGTGTGATTGAGTTAATTGCTTAACCCTACCTTACAATTATTTATCTCATAGTAAATTACACAAGTACATGAAAAGAAGGAGTTGAATTAACAGGGGTTACATAAGAAAATTTTATAGACCCAATTCACCCCTCCCCTCTTAGGTTAAGTCAGACCTAAAGGGACTAACATTATATGCAACTGCAGTCAGTAGTCTGATGTATGCTATAATGTGTACTTGACCTAACATTTGCTTTGCAGTTGGTATGGTTAGTCGATACTAAAGCAATCTTGAAATTGTTCATTGGGTTGCGATCAAGAGGATATTCCAATATCTTTGTGAAATTGCAAATCTTGCCTTGTGTTATCAAGGAGCAAACCTCAAGATTTTTGGATATAGTGATTCAAATGGGTTGGCTGATAGAGATGAAAGAAAAGCTACTTTAGGATATGCTTTTATTCTTGGAGGTGCAAACATCTATTGGTGTAGTAAGAAATAAGGATGTATTTCTTCGTTCATGATGAAGTCAAAATTTATAGCATGTTCACCTACACTACAAGAGACAATATGTTTGCTTAGAATTTGATGTATTCTCCATGAATAAAATAAGTTTTCATTTGTGAGTTTTGAGGCACATATCTACATTTAAGAAATGATGCCACTAGGCTTTAGATTGGCCTTCTCACACTGGCGATCGCCTTGTCAAAGTAAGACATAAAAGATCATGAGTATCATGTATATGTGATCTCCTTGGTGCTTAGAGAGTGAGCAAGGATTGAACAATTTTAAGTGTCACCTTAGTAAGACTAAGATGAGACTAGTTATCTAATCAAATATGAAGTATGTTCATATCTCCATTTAGCTTGTAAAGAGTTGGATGGATATTCATATGTTAGAATCTTAGATCAGATACTTTGGGAGTAGCTGAATCAATATTTGTATGGTGTTAGAGCATGATAAAGTGAGTGAAAGCTCCACAATAGCATAATATCATACTATATGTGCTGCAAGTCAACTATATTAGAGAATGACTGAATGGATCCTTGCCTTGTAATTGTGTGAACCTTATGGACTTGTACTCCAAATAATATCCTTTGTGACTGGGAACTATGTCAGAAGTTGAAACTTGATTGGTGTTAATTTAGCATTTTATCCAAAAATTATGTATTATTCTATTTAATAGAGCATGTCTAGGAAAGAAATCGGGTTGAGATGAATTGACATAAGTGTTTAAGAAAAAATCATTTAGTATCATACTGAGAGTTTGTGACTTATTGCTTGGGTGATTATGTTAGATATATTCCAATGTAATCATAATAAAAACATGTTTAGATAATAAAAGGCTCTGCATTGGTTACAGGAAGGATCAAAGATGTTATAGAATGTGTGATTAAAATGGTTTGGGGTACGAACGAGATGCTGAGTGTAATGTTATGTTAGTTAAATAGTGACTTAGTATGACACTCCTCATTGGTACCTTTTTTCTTTAGGCTGCACATTCCATTTATCTATATGAAGACAAAAACCATATAAGATTTGAGAGATCAATTGTATAACATGTACAACTGGGAGATATTATTTGCGAATGGTATATCCATATTGTAATACAAATCCAAGTTGGTCTTGGATTGCATAGTTGAACAAGTGAATGGATAAGTCCCAATCCTAGTAGAACTTGAAAGAGGCTCCCTTTCTCTATATATTCTCTACAGTTATTCCTAGAATAACAATCAATTCAAGTCCCTTGGTATTTGAAACGTGTAAACAGTGAGAGACTCTGGTAGTCGCCCATAGAATGAGAAAGAGGCTTGTAAAGTAAATCGATTAGATCCTACATTTTCGCATTATAAGGAATGTACCTTATTCTCAATTATCAATGTGATAATTCTTGACGATTTAAAAGAGTGACCCTAGGCATTTGGGCTAGACATTGACTTCTAGAATGGGTACACAGAAAACTAAACTATTTAACAAATGAGATCTGATGAATTGGAGAGTAATTTCAACCAGACTCTTTTAGTACTTGGTGCTAATGTGAGAATAAACACTCAATGACCTTTGCTAACATATACAAACACAAGGATTCAAAGCAGTCAGCCACATAGCTCAATTCCATAAAATTCCCTTTTCTGTTTTTCTCTTTTCAAGCTCAACATGATGTTTTCATTAGATTGAACTCAACAATTATATTAGTTAATAAAATTTAATTATGATAAAAAACTAATCTTAATTAAAAACATACATGGGCCCATAAAATTAAAATTAGTATAAGCTTGCTCATGGATGCACCCCATTCCTAAATAATTATTTCATGATGCCTTGCATTGTTTGCGGAAGTGGGATTTAATGACAAATATCTCTACCATACTTGGTGAATGTGCAATTTCAAAAAGCATAATTCAAGTAGGTCATTCAATGGGAACGCAAGTGGATAGAAAATCATGTAATGTTTTCATGGAAAAGAAAACTTTTTATGGAAAACTCATTTCCCCAGTTCCCTAGGCTTGATATTTATTCTCCTCAACCAATTTTACTTTTTTTTTTATTATCTATATTTTGAATTATTTTTAATTTGTCTATTTTAACTTTATTGATTTAATAATTGAGACCAAGACATGCTTACACTAATCTGTGATTTACACTATAATGAAGTGAACTAGTGTATCACTTATTGAGTCAAAGACTTTAGTTTTGATGATTAACAAAATCTATTAATGCCTTGATTTAAGTTAATAATTATATCGCTAAGATTTTCAGTTTGGGAGTTAGCTTTGGAGTTGATTAGAAGAAGTTTCAGAGTTAATAGGGAAGCATTAGAGTCGAAAAGAAGAGCTTTGGAGTTGAGAAGATGAAGCTTCAAAGTCAAGAAGAATAGGAAGTTTGGAGTTGAGTAGAGGAATTTCGGAGTTGATAGAGGAGCTTCAGAGAAAAGAAAAAACTTTGGAGTTAATGCTATCAACAAAGAAAGAATTAAGCGAAAGAGAAATTCGGAGGTTCGAAGTTAACAAAGGAAGGAAGCTTCAAAAGCAATGAAGAGGACTTCGAAGGTGATGTTGTTACTTCGGAGGCATAAGAAGAGAAATCTTCAGAATTAAAGAAAAAGTGAGTTTCAGAAACAAGAAGAAGAGAAGCTTTGTAGCCAGAAGAGAAGCTTTGGAGGTGTGAAAGAGCCATTTGGGACAGGAGCATCCGAAGTTATGACTTCGGATGATCCATAGATGAACCAAGTGCTTCGGAGGCATGAAACATACGCTTTGAATAATCATACATAGCTTCGGAGGTGCAAAATGCACTTTGGAGTTGATGAAGCACGAGCGCCCACAATAAACAAACTCTGATCTTTGGAGGCTCCGAAGCGAAGCAACAAGATAGCTTCGTGTGGTTTACAAAGAAGCATTTTTCAACAGTCGGAAAGTTAGGGAAGCAACAACTAGTTTGAAATGAAACTTATAAATAGGAGTTTCAAAGAAAGAAAGAGAAACTTTTGAGAAAATTGAACACGAATCAAACATAAGAACTCAAAGTCAAGAGGTGCATTCATTCCAATAAGCTTCAAAAAATAAACAGTTTTAAAGATTCATCATTTACTCATCAAGGGAGATTAGAAAGCACTGTGAGCTTAATGTTTTTATCTTTATTATTTGAGCTTAAATTATATGTACATGCAGGCCTAGCTAGAGATAATTTCTTGTACATCTAGACTTGTAAAGGTTGAGTTGCTGGTTAGCTTTTGAGAAACCAGATTGTATGAGTTGTTGGTAAGCTCAGGGAAAACTAACAGTTATAGAGTTTTTGGTGAGCTCATAAAACCAATGTTAAGTTCTTGGTTAGCTCATAAAACCAAGGGAGTTTTGATTCCACGGGTTATAGTGGAACCCAAGGTTGAGGAAACCTTGAAGAGTGGAGTAGGTGCCAAAAGAGGGCTCGAACTACTATAATCCTTGTATCTTTATTATTGTCTATTTGTGTGCTTCCACTATATTTATTTTTTGTACTTGCACAATTAGTTTATTTTCCCTACACCTCTTGGAATCTAGTTTTGCCATAGAACGAATGGGACCAATAATTGATATCAGGCCAGGCATTGATATTCGGATTCATGATTTCATCTCAACCTCAGTGTGATTCCCTATGGTAAATAATTTTGGTGGAATCAAGGAGGGTTAATCAACCATCAGACCTCCATATTTTGATGGGGAGCCTTATACCTGTTAAAAAATGAAGATGAAAATATTTTTTATTGCCAATAGTTATAAGTTGTGGAAAATCATAAAAAAAGGAATGATGCTTTCCACATCAGAGGAGAGTAAATGGACTAGCCAGGACATTAAAGTAGTTTAGTTGAATGTCAAAGCCAAGAATGCTTTATATTGTGCTCTCTCTCTCTCTCTCTCTCGAATATGAGAAGATATCCTGATATGAAACTACAAAGGAAATTTAGAACCATTTGCAAGCAGTTTATGAGGGGACAAGTCAACTTAGAGAAGCTAAGATTAGTTTGTTTGTCCAGGAATATGAAGTGTTTTGCATGCTTAGGGATGAGTCTAAATCTGATATATTTTCCAGATTTATGAGACTTACTAAGAGCCTAAAAAGTTTAGGCCATGAGATTTCTTGTTCACAGCAAGTTAAAAAGATTTTAAGGTCTTTTCCAGTGGATTGGATGCCAAAAATCACAGTAATCGAAGAGGCTAAAGATTTGAACAAGCTCCCGATTGCAGAATTCATAGGATCTTTGATGACCCATGAAATATGAAAGAATGAGAAGGAAGGAAAGAAGATGAAAATAGTGTATGGTAATGAAAGTGCAGATTATTCATGTAGTGAGGGGGAGGATGATGATGTAGAATCTATAAAAACCCTCTCAAGGAAGATTATAAGTCTTTTGAAGAAGAAAAAAAGAAGAAAAAGAAGAAAATTGTAAATTCAATAGAATGATGTACACGTGAAGAAGATAAGGGAATAAATGAAAATGAAAATGTAGAAAAAGAAGTTCATTTATATGTAACTACCTTCCAATTGTAGCCATAATAGGAGAAGAAGCAGCTCCTTAATCGTTGTAAACAGAAACACAAATCTGTTTGAGGCAGCTAAGTAGGTGAAGGTATTGTATTTTCCATCCTTAATACTTTGCATTCATGTCATTTTACTTTAGCCTTCATCACTTTATTTATCATAAAAGAACTATCTTGCATGTAAAAATGCAAGAAGAGCTAAACAGATAATCATCTATTGCTTGGATCAAATGATTTACTATTGACAACTAGATGGAATTTGGTTTGAATGTGAGAAATAAAGCTGTTAGATTATGCATGACAGGGGGAGCAAGGAAAATGAAGTTTAGGATCATGTATTGCAATAACAATTGAAGGAGAATGAGTTCAGTTCCTCACACTAGTGTTCTATAATAATCCCTCCTCCATCAGACCTTTTTTATTATAACAAAAAGGGGGAGAATGTTGAGACTTGCTGCACTTAAGGGAAAATGATTTAAAGAGGGAGAAGAAGTAGAAACTAAACTTTTTAAAATTTTGAAAAATTTGTTATATGTAGACCAATCTTAGCACAGTAAGCCAAAATGAATCAGACTTCTGTAGGCTTATTGTATAAGTTATTTGGGGGGAGTTGTCATTAGTTCATTAGCACTATTTTAATAGTGCAAATCATTAAGTTTTGTCATCATCAAAAATGAAAAAAATGTTGAGTCAAAGGCTTTAGTTTTGATCATTAATAAAACCTATTAATGACTTGATTTAAGCTAATAATTATGTTGCTAAGATTTCTAGTTTGGGAGGTAGCTTTAGATATGAGTAGAAGAAGTTTTGGAGTTAATAGGAAAGCTTCAGAGTCGAAAAGAAGAGCATCAGAGTTGAGAAGATGAAGCTTTGGAGTCAAGAAGAACAGGAAGTTCAGAGTTGAGTAAAGGAATTTCGGAGTTGATAGAGGAGCTTCAGAGGAAAGGTAAAAACTTCAGAGTTAACCCTGTCAATAAAGAAAGAAGTAAACGGAAGGGAAATTCAGAGGTTTGAAGTTAACGAAGGAAGGAAGCTTAGAAGAAATGAAGAGAACTTCGGAGGTGACGCCATTACCTCGGAGACATGAGAAGAGAAAGCTTCGGAATTAAAGAAGAAGAGAGTTTCAGAGATAAGAAGAAGAGAAGCTTTGGAGGCAGAAGAGAAACTTTGGTGGTGTGAAAGAGTCATTGGGGGCAGGAGCATCCGAAGTTATGACTTCAGATGATCCAGAGATGAACCAAGTGCTTCGGAGGTGCGAAACATATAATTCAAATGATGATACGTAGCTTCAGAGGTGTGAAATACATTTTGGAGTTGACGAAGCACGAGTGCCCATGACAGACGGACTCCGACCTTCGGAGGCTCCGAAGTGATGTGACGTGTTAGCTTCCTATGGTTTACAAAGAAGCATTTTTCAATAGTTGGAAAGTTAGGGAAGCAACAACTAGTTTGAAATGGAACTTATAAATATGAGTTCTAAAGAAAGAAAGAGAGACTTTTGAGAAGATTGAACACGAATCAAATACAAGAACTAAAAGTCAAAAAGTGCATTCACTCCAACAAGCTTAAAAAAATAAAGAGTTTTAAAGATTCATCATTTACTCATCAAGGGAGATCAGAAAGCACTGTGAGCTTAATATTTTTATCTTTATTATTTGATCTTAAATTGTATGTACATCCAGGCCTAGTTGGAGACAATTTCTTGTACATCTAGACCTGTAAAGGTTGAGTTGCTGGTTAGCTCTTGAGAAATCAGATTGTATGAGTTGTTAGTAAGCTCAGGGAAAACTAACAATTGTAGAGTTTTTGGTGAGCTCATAAAACCAGTGATGAGTTATTGGTTAGCTCATAAAACCAAGGGAGGTTGTGATTCCACTAGTTATAGTGGAACCTAAGGTTGGGGAAACCTTAGAGGGTGCTATAGGTACCAAGAGAGGGCCCAAACCACTATAATCCCCGTGTCTTTATTATTATGTGTTTATGTACTTCCACAATATTTATTTTTTGCACATGCACAATCAATTTATTTTCACCACATCTCTTGGAATCCAGTTTTGCTATAGAACGAACAGAACCAATATCACAAATTACGATAACTAAGAATATCTGGCCTATAAAGTTACATGCATGTCTCTTTCTTATTTTTTCTTCACATAAGGCTTTTGAATTAATCTAACTTCTTGCCCTCTCAGAGCTTTCCCCTATAAAAGGAATATACAAGAAATTGCATTCCAGCCCCTATTTAAGCCAACAAAACATATTCTGCAAAATAAAATACAAGGAATTACATATATAACTAAGATTTTATGAAAATTTCCTGTAGTTACTAATTAAGTATCTTTTCTCTACTTAAATAGGAAAGCTACTTTCTAATTTCTTTAATTTCAATGTTTATTTCTTATAAGCAGATTGGTTTAAAATTTTTACATTTTATTGAATATCTATTCACACCGATTGGATCATGTTTAAGAATGCATATTCTAAATTGCAATGATATTCTTATTGCTTAAAGAATCTTATTTGATAGATGATGGAATTCTTTTTTGTTATTTGTGGATGGTGTGTCCATGTTGTAATACAAATCTAAATGGATCTTGGATTGCATAGTGACACAAGTGAATGGAAAGTCTCATTCTCAATAGGACTTGAATACGCAAAGAGGCTCCCTCTCTTTATATATTCCTATGGTAATTCCTAGGGTAACCATTAGTTCAAGTCCCTTGGCATTTGGACCATGCAAGAAAAAGGCTTGTAAAGTGAATTAATCAGATTCAACATTTTTGCATATAAGGTATAAATCTTATCCTTAATTATTTGTGTGATAATTTTCAATATTGGTATCAATGCTATTTTGATTTGCTTTTGCCTAAAATAAACTTAAGGATTTTGGATCGATAATTTTTTAATCCCTAGAAAAATATATTTATGTTGAAAAGGGGTTAAAATATTTATTATTTGCTTTTAATATTGAGGTTAAAAGTGATAGGTTTTAACATGATGAGTTCATGTAAATTATTCTTTTTTTCTATTTGGTATAGAAAATATGGATTTAATCAAAACATAGAAATTCTAAAAACCCTAATTTTTAAATATTAAAAAATAAAAAAATTAAAAAAATTAGGGAGAACCGTTAGACAATCCATAATGTATGGCATTGAAACCCTCCTCCATGTTAACACCGGAAGCACCGTATTTCATGAGTATTTTTTTCCATTCTAAAAATTTGTTAGTCGCTGGAATATTCCATGTGGTGCATGAATTTCAATGGGAGGCAACCTGGTTGTCTTCATTAATAAGGATTTTAGAAAGTGGTTCCCATGTTTGATTGATTGTGGATTGCACCCGTGATAGTAAACTAAATAAGAAAAATGGGATTAATAATTCAATAGCTTACATTCACACTGATAATGCATGTATTTAGCATGTATAATTTGATGAATTCATGTGTTGGATTTTTTGTATCACATGAAAAGACACATGCACACATAAAGTCCAGTGAGAATAAGCAGCACCTTGTTCATGCACTTGCACTGCATGAACCTATTATCTGCATGTCATTGGAATCTGAACGGTCGCATCTCCCTTTTCATGCTAGATCCTCCATCCTCTGTTCATACAGATGCATGTGGGATGGCTTTGGTCAGCCCAAAGCACAACCACCAATCTGACTAGGTTGATGAAGAGGCCCACAGCACTAAGTAGGTTCAGTGCCCAACATCCTAGCAGACGAGCCTAACATAGGTTGATTTGGGCTTATAGCTACCAAGCTAGCTTAGAACAAATAAGCCTAGATTAGTTTAGTACTGGTGAGATAAACAAAAAGAGCTCAGCCTAGAGGATGAGTCTAAAGCCCATAACATCTGGTCCAAGGAAGAAACTGTGGGTGAGCTTAGACCAACCAACCCAAAGATGAACTCACCTTTGTAGACAACCTAGGTGTTGGCTTAATGCCAGTGGCCTAAGAGTCTAGCCTAGGTGGTCCCACTAGTGACAGCCAGGCTCATCGGCGATGGCGGCCTATTATTGGTCTGGCGAGGTGTGTAGACTGCTAAAATTGTTTTGACTTGAATTGGACCCCTAGAGCTAGGATTTTGACAATCAAATAGTCTTTTTCTATATTTTTGTACATTCTAGACTCAATGGAAGTGTTGAACTATCTAAAATATGGATATATTATAAAATATAAGTGAACAACTATGAAAGAATGAATTTTTTAATCAATTAAAATAATTAAATACATAAATTAAATTAAATAAACATTGTTTCATCTTGTTAATACATAATATCTAAGTATTAGTCTTGAAGCTTAGGCAAAATAACCAAGAGGGGAGGGGTAAATTGGGTACTTGAAATTTTGCTAAACCCCTTTAGGATTAAGTGTCCCTCTAGCAATCAATCTAATCACTCATTTAATGCACAAATAAATAAGACACAGAAATTTTTATAGTGGTTTGAGTTAACACTCTATTTTACTCTTCCAAAAATACTCTCCTCTTAGTATCTTGGGTTCTATTATTTTCAATAGCAGAAATATAATCAGTGCACCTTGCACTCATTTAGATTCCAACTCTAGGGGGTGTAACTATAGTGCTCCCAACACTCTTTTGGATTCTAGCTCCAGGGGACGTAAACACAGTGCTCCCAATACTCTTCTAGATTTCAGCTCTAGGGGGCATAAATAGAGTGGTCTTAG
Organism: Pouteria campechiana; assembly: GCA_036873735.1. Lineage (NCBI taxonomy): Eukaryota > Viridiplantae > Streptophyta > Magnoliopsida > Ericales > Sapotaceae > Pouteria > Pouteria campechiana. The sequence continues at coordinate 38,852 of JAYJMB010013637.1, forward strand.
TACTCTTCTAGATTCTAGCTCTAGGGGGCGTAAATAAATAACTCTTTTCTGCACCCAGTCAATCACAACTTTTCTTGAGTCTAGCCTCAACTACTAATTTAAGAAAATTACAATGATCGAATATCGAAAGTTAAAACACCTATACAGACACATCACAATAAGCACAGGGAAAGAATTCTAAAGATTAGATGCAGAAGTAAATGATCTTCTTAAAAGGTGGTTAGGAGCCTTCAAAGAAAGTTGAGGAAGATATGAATGCAAGGGTCATGACTCTTGAAAGATGTAAAAGGTTTTGGCTCAGATCAGAATTGCTCCCAAGAAGGGATTTAATATTTTTCTAGATTATTATTATTCTTCTTCTTGATTCACCAAAGTTGCATTAAAAATAAAAAACCATTCTGATTAACACATTTGAATTCTCTGTCTTCTGATTAATTCTCGTGTGTTAGAATGCCTGTAGCTCCGACCTTGGAGAAGATGATTACCTGATTTTTAATAAGTATTGATCAAAGAGATTCTGCAATGGCTGATACTTTCATCAATTTGGAAAGACTCTCATTAATGTTGGACGAAGTCCAACAATTCATTTTGTCCATTACTCATCTTTATTTGCATGAGACAAAGTATCTGTTTAGCTGTCCATCAGATATAGTCCATTCGTCTTCTAATTTGTCTATGGTAAGTAACGGATGGATGAATTGTCTTTCTAGTGGTTTGTCTTTTACTTTGTCCGTTGCAAGTAGCAGACGAATCTACTTAGCACGGACGAGTTATTTTTCTAGCAGTTCATCTTTTAGTTTGTCTGTGGTAAGTAACAGATGAATTATAGAGGCATAGACAAAGACGACTTCTCATATATGCAGACCAAGTAATCTCTTTGTCTGTGGCTTACTTAGATTAGATGAATCCTGTTGCTCCGCATTTGTCTGTATTGATAAACAATCATTGACTTGGTAAGGTATTCGTCTGTGACTTACTTATGATAGATCATGTCTGTTGCATGCTCGTTGCTTTGCATTTGTGTAAGACAAAGTTCACTTTGACAAACAAATAATGACTTGGTTGATTCCTTTCATTGAGCTTTGACCGTAGCGGCACTTCGTCTTTGGTGCTTCATTTATTTGGAGCACCTTTCTATTTGGATAGACAGATTGATGCCTTGAATATATTCTGATTCTTATCTGTGTTCTTTTGTCTGTAAGGTTTGCAACTTGATTCTTTATACTAAATGTTTGACAATAATCATTAGTATATAATCTTTAATCAAATTTTATCTGTCATTGAAACCACACATTTATACGAACACTAAGGTCATGCATTTACATTAAGTATATAATGCACAAATGAAATTAATATGTACTTGCACATGCATATTATTTATGTTGGTTATAACTTTTTTTTATTTTAACTTATGTAGTTTGATTATCTAAATTATTTGTTTAATTGCATGTCAATTATTGTCTTGATTATTTGTTAATTAGATAATATTCATGACATGTTTTGTGTATGTGAATGTGACTTATAAGATTGAAGCCTTAGATATATTTATGTGAATCACAAATTAACTCTCTTGAGTAGAGAGTATGGTAAATCAACCATAAATTAGTGGTTGATAAATTGGAGGATATATTTTTATTTAGGTATTCATGAAATAATTTGTTATTTTATTATTGAATAAAGATCCAAAATAATACTTTAATAAAAAGTGGTGTGGCATCCCTATTTATTTAGTTTGGTAGAATGTATTAAGATTTATCAAGAGATGTAATCATTTATATATATTCCTTTTAAAGCCATGTAAAAGGATGTGTTTTACACCAAATTTGAAATCTTTGAATTATTTTGGCATGAGCATTAGAAAGCCTTCTATGTGGATAAGATAAGTTGTGGATTGGATAAGTTGTGGATGGGATGTTTATTTTAATGTGTATGATTATAATTTGTGGATAGTGGAAATAGTTCTCATATTTTATTTTAAGTAAGATAAATAGTAAAATTTTCATTTACATGATGTGAGATGATTATAGCATTTTGAATGAAACATTTTCGATCTTATTATGTGAATGAAAAATTGTCAATGTCTTCTTGGACTTAAAATAACATAATGTTTTAGATATATGTCTGATTGGGTTTTACATTGACTGTAGTGAAACATGGCCTCAAAAAACATCATAGCAAAACTCGGTAAAAGTGAGAAGTTAGATGGAAATAACTATGACATGTGGCATCAGAAGGTTCAGTACCGACCATCTAACAAATACTATGGTCCAACATAAAGAAGGTACTACAACCTAACATTGATGTGACCAACAAGCCTATGTGGCATAGTATAGAAAGATAGTATTGCCCACTGTACATTGGGAAAGCATGTTGGAGTAAAAGATAAAACCACACTCAATTACTATAGTTATTGACAAAATAGTCACTTTGCTTGGAAATGTTTTGAGCAAAAAAAGTGTCTTGACCTTGATCTTACTAAAATTTTAGTGTGTTCACATTTGTTTCTAGCCCATTCTCTCCTTGGTTGGATAGTAGACACTGGAGCAATTAAACACATAGCATGTGATCATGCTAGATCTGTAGATTATCATTGGGTCCCAATGGGGAATGGAGCATAAAAAGAGGTTGTAGGAGTTGGTACTTATCAACTCAAGCTACATAATGGGTGCACTCTACTCCTACATGATGTGTTTCTTGCACCTATAATTCGATGTAATATACTTTTAACTCTAGCACTTATGAAGTTAGGTTTTTCTTTTCAATTTAAGGACATGAGTTTGTCCACTTACCTTGACAAAATATTTTATTATCATGGTAATTTGAGAAATGATCTTTTTTATGCTTGTGACTTGAAAACAAAATTTTATGGTGATTCTATAACTTATGTTGGTCCTTCCTCTTCTTTTTCAGTTCCCGATGTTATGTCTGAATCCATTAGATGACATATACGATTAGGACACATTGAACAAGATAAGATAAACAAATTAGTTAAAAAAAGGCTCATGGGCTTTCTCACTAAAGTTAGCTTACCTACTTGTGAGCCTTGTTTGGCAGGTAAAGTATGCAGAAAGCCTTTTGGTAAGGCTATAAGGGTCACTCATCCTCTAAAATTAATTCATTTAGACATTTGTGGACATGTAAATGTTACAACACGTCATGGTCCATCTTATTTTATAACATTCATAGATGATTATTCATGTATGGCTCACTATATCTACTTTCACATAAATCCAAAGCTTTAATTTGTTTTAAGCGCTTCATAGAAGAGGTAAAAAATTAGCAAGAGAGGAACTAAAGGTCTTTTCATAATGATAGAGGCCGAGAATATTTATCCAATCAATTCAGAGAATATTGTGAGGCAAAAGGCATAAGAAAGTAGTTAACAATTCCAAATACTTTGTAACAAAACGGTGTTATAAAGTAGAGGAATCATACTCTTTTAGAGATAGCTAGGTTGATGATGTCTTAAGTTAATCTCCTGATTAATTTTTAGGAAGATGCACTTTTGAATGCAACCTACATACCTTAATCGAGTGCCTTCTAAATTAGTTTCTACTACTCTATATGAGTTATGACGTAATAAAAAGCCTGAAGGCTTATATCCATGGAGATGTGTAGGATATGTTTACAATCTTTTCCACAAATATGTAAAGTTAAGGCTTAGAGCCAATACGTGCATCTTTATAAGGTATTCTGAACACTCAAAAGGTTTTATGATGTATGATGAACATTCAAATGACATATTAACTAAGATTGAATTGCAAAATGTCGACTTTCTAGGAAATGATTTCCTGTGTTGGTGAAGTCAAGAAAGATCTTAAACTTTATGAGTTGTAAGATGCTCAAGATGATGCATGCTTATCTCATAGGCGAGATGATGAAATGTAATCTCATTCAATGATGACTAGAGATAGTGCGAGCAATATCTTATAAAATGGGAGTGTACCATTACATGATTAACTAGATCCATAAATACGAAAAAGCAAAAGTGGAATTGCTCCATATTGTCACTTTGAAATTGAAGGAGAGTCCTTCATGAGTATTGTTGAGGATGATGATGAGTTAGCTTCTTTTATTGAGGCTATAAAATTGCCTGTCTCCGATAGATAACTAAGTGTTGTGCAAGAAAAAATGACTTCAATGGCTAAAAACAATGTATGGGAGTTGGTTGTCTTCTACTTTTGAGTTGGAAGGCTTGGGTCAGGCAGATTATGTGCTTAGAATAAAGATCTTGAGGAGTCGCTCGAAGAGATTCTTGAATTTGTCTTAAGAAACTTACATAAAAAGAATTTTAGAGTGATTTTGCATGCACTATTCAAAGCCTGATGATATTCTAAGGGAAAAAATGCCTAGTTCTTAGCATTGAGTAATATCTTAAAATAGAAGAAGAAAAGATACAAATGGCTAAGGTGCCGTATGCAAGCGTTGTCGGTATTCTAATGTTTACTATGATGTGTACTTGACCTAATATTTGCTTTGTAGTTGTATGGTTAGTTATACTAAAGCAATCCTAGAATTGCTCATTGGGTTTCGATCAAGAAGATATTCTGGTACCTTCATGGAATTGCAAATGTTTCCTTGTGTTATCAAGGGGAAACCCTTAAGGTTTTCGGATATAGTGGTTCAGATGGGTTTGCTAATAGAGATGAGATAAAAGCTATTTCGTAATATGCTTTAATTCTTGGAGGTACAACTATCTCTTAGTGTAGTAAGAAACAAGGATGTGTCTCCTTATCTAAAATGGAGTTAGAATTTATAACATGTTCAACTAAAGTACAAGAGGTAATATGTTTGCTTAGAATTTGATGCATTCTCCATCAATGAAATAAGTTTACATTTTCTAATTTTGATGCATATATCTAAATTTAAGAAATGGATGTCACCAGGCTTGAGATCGACCTTCTCACACTGGTGATCACCCTGGCGCTGAGAGAGTGTGTAGGATGAGATATAAAAAATAGAAGTACCATATGTATGTGATCTCTTTAACACTTAGAGAGCAAGAAAGGTTTGAATAGTTTTAGTGAGACTAAAATGAAACTAGTTATCTAGTTGAATATGAAGCATATCCACATGTCCATGTAGCATAAGGAGTTGCATGGAGATTCATGTATTAGAATTAGACGTTATGGGAGCAGTTGGATCAATATCTGTATAGTGCTAGAGCGTGACAAGGTGAGTGGGAGCTCCACTGTAGCATATAGATCATACTGTTTGTGCTATAAGTTGATCATGTTAAGGAGTGATTGAATGGATTCCTACTTTGTCATTGTATGAGCCTTACAGATTTTTAATCCAAATAATACCTTTTGTAATTGAGAACTATGTCAATGCCTTTTATGATTAGAAACTATGTCATGAAGTTGAAACTTGATATTGCTACTTTCGTATGTTATTGAAGAATTATGTATTATTCGATTTAAAAGAGCATGTCTAGAAAAGTAAACAAGTTGAGATGGATTGACATCAGTGTCTAAAGACAAATCATTTACTATCACACTAAAAATCTATGACTCATTGCATAGGCGATTATAACGGATATGGTTTGATGTAATCATGACCCAAATGTGTTTAGACAACAATATGCTCTATATTAGTTATAAAGGGATCAGAGATGTTGTAGAATGTGTGATTAAAATGGTTTGGGGTATGAATGAAATGTATAGTGTAATATTATGTTAGTTAGATGATGACTTAATATAACACTCTTTATTGATGCCTTTTTTCGTTAAGCCGCACATTCCATTTACCTGTATGAAGTGAAAAATTGTATAAGATTTGAGATATTAATTATACAATATTTAAAAGTGAGAGATATAATTTGTGGACCATGTGTTCACGTTGTAATACAAATCCAATTGGGTCTTGGATTGCATAGTGACATAAGTGAATGGATATGTCTTATTGGACTCGAAAGAGGCTCCTTTTCTTCCTAGAGTAATATTCAATTCAAGTCCCTTGGTATTTGGAACATGTACATAAGGAGAATAGGATGAGAAAGAGGCATGTAAAGTGAATTGATCAGATCCTATGCTTTTGCGTAATAAGGCATGAACCTTATCCTTAATTATTTGCGTGATAATTCATAACACTTTTAAAAGACTTTTAAAATTTTACACACGCAATTGAACTTTTTGGTAAATTCAATTCTAAAATATAAAATAGATAATAAAGCTTTCCTTCTTGGAAACTTTATTTCGAAGCAAGATTTTGAATATATTTTTGTAAATTTTTTTTTACAGTTTTGGAATCTATCTTGTAATAAATTTTTTGGTTAAGCAAGTCGCTTTGGGATTTTAAAATGCATAAAATTGTTAGTAAAATTTCCTTTAGTAAGTAAAACAGTTATTTTGAGTATTACTTTATAATCATGAATAATACAAAGTTTTTTTTCTTTATTTTCTTTAAATTTCCTTGGTATCCTACATTGATGTCATCCATTTCAACAATCTATAGCCTTCCAATTTCATTTTTATTTTTTGAATTATCTTGACATGACTTCTTTTTCTCTCGCTTTCTTGAATTTAAGTAATCAGTTAGGAAAAATAGTGCATTTTTCATTGGCTATTGACTTGAGTTGATTCCAAAGTCATCGTGGGTCTGCCCGTGGCTAGTCAAGCGACCGCCATGTCAAACGCATGCGGTGTCCAATTGGAAAGATGAACGGATAACAGCAAGACCTTCACGTGCAAGGAGCTAGGGTGCAACTGTGTGGGTTTGGGTCAAGTCGAGTCGTCGAGGTCCAGGTCGAGGTCATCCTAATCCTAATCAAATCGTAAAATCTCTATCTAAACCAAGTAATACTTTATTTTTTTAAAAGCCCAACTCTAGCCAAACCAATTTCATAAAATTCAAATGAGATTCATAGTTGAAAAAAATTAACAATTCAGATTAATAATATGGGTACACAATTTGGATTAAAATTTTTTACGGATGTATTATACCACTTCCACTAAAACTTATGAATATTATTTCATTGGATATATTTATTATATAAATAATTAACCATGCAGTTCTAAATAAATAATAATTAGTAATAAAAAGTTATATACTAAGCAAATTGAGATTTATCTTTTAACATTAATTTGATTATTCAATATATTTTAAATATTTTATTTTAACTATAAAAACTATTAAAAATAATATAAATAAAATCATCATAATAATTTTATCATTCAAGTCTTTTATATATGATAATGATATTCAAGTTTCGTTAGCCCACATGCGCGCCTTTTATGCTTTTCTCTTTCTCAGTTCCTCTTTGTTCTTGCAAAAGGCCCATTATAAAACAATAAAACAGAGAGAGGAGAGAAACGGAACAGGCTCAATCTCCGGCGGACCATCCAAGGAATTTTTGGTGGAGCCTCTTGTAGTCATCAATGTCCTTTGCCGAAAGCCCTTAAAAAGAATGGTCATGATTGTCTGACGCTTGCAATTTTCAGTGTATGGGCCGTGTACCAGGGATAACTACCAACCCTGTGATGGTTTTCAATGGGTTTTTCCGGCACGTTGAAAATGATAAAAGTTCAGCAAACAAAAGTGGCCAACACCGTAGTCCGGCTTCTCAGCTCTTTTCTTGCAATGCTGGTTTACTGTTATAGGCTAAGGGTGTCTGGCCTCTATGAAGTAGGGATGTACTACACAGAAAAATCTTGATTTTCTTGGAAGGAAGAATGCTATTCATATGCAGAGGAACT
>JAYJMB010013648.1:0-16040 GCA_036873735.1 Pouteria campechiana
CGAAGTAGGAGTAAGGTGGCCCACGGACTTCTCTTTACCTTCATTCATCAGTAAATAAATTATTTATTTGGCTATTATTTAATCGTTTTCTATAATTCCTTTTGACATTCCTACCGTTCATGTTATAGATTCTTGTGAGCACAATCTCTATTTAAAATTTTACCTCAAAGTTTTCAGATAGATCCAACCGTTGGAGTGGTGGGTACCTCAAAAATAGAGAGGCATGGGAGGAATAGCTATTCACATTGTTGTCCCAGCGTGTCGCGATCGCCATCAGTAACCGGTGCCAGCCAAAAGGAAAACGGAGAATGTATAAGACATAAATATATCTGTATATATACATATTATGATATATATATATATGTGCATAAAGTAAATAAGTGTAAAAAAGAGATATATAAATAACTAATAAAATAAAATCTTATTCTATTTTCTTTCCTCTTTAAAATAAATAAACATGTCTATATATTATAAAGGAGGGAGAAAATAATAAAAAATAAATTTTCTAAGATAGAAAGTAAATTATGTAAGGCCACTTTTACTTCATTTTTAAGCATCATATCATCAGTGGTGACATAATAATGGGCAGTTAATGGGGGAGGATTACAACCCAATAATAACTTCAATTTACCAAAACGTATGATATAAAAATAAAGTAAAATTAAGACCATTTAAAAATGTAGATGAAAAATTAACCTTTATACATTAAATTTTTAGAATTTAGGTGAAAAGACGTGAGCATCATTAATGAAAGATTTGGATAACTATTCAATAATTTGAGGTAAGTGTTGGGATTTAAATAAAATCCATGGCAGAGATAAAACCACGGAGGAAGCTTGTGGTTGGATAAGATGAAATCGGTGGTAAAGAAAATTCAGAATCAGGAACTCAAGTTCAAAACCATGGACGGTTTGCTGTCTGTTTAGGATGGACGCTTGCCCAGAAGATATAATTTCCAAATGAGCCATGCTCATGCTCGCCCACCTGCACGGTCAAACAGAAAACATGCTGATATGGGGTCCCAAACTGCGCAGTTGGAAACACACCCACAACTATTTCTTCACAACTACGTGACGGACGAGTGAAGATAGGCAGCACAGACTGTCTGCAAACATTATCCATTAGGCAAAGCTTTTGTCCGCGCAATTGATGTACTTTTACCCAAGCGGGGTGAAGTTAGCCTGCCTGCACATTTTCCATGAAGCCACTCTACTGTGTAGCTGAGATATTTTCTTTAAAGCAGTCAAATGAATTTCACCTCCGTAGAATGCAGTTCTAATATCAACCAGCAGCTAAATCTTTTATTAGCGCAGGCAAGCCATCTCTCACCTGCGCAGTTCAAGCGACGTGGCCAAGGAGTAGACATTGCCTGCACGGTTAGTTTGGAAGCATGCCCACCCCTGCGGCCTTGACATAATTTCCCACTGCCATCCTACTAATGTCTAGACGGCTCAACTAGAATCTATAGCAAGCACATTCAAAGTCCATGGCGTGAATCCAATCGAGTGATTGAAAGCAACAATTGCCTATATAATTGAAGAGCATATGTTAATGATTGAGGTTTCCAATCATTACGCTGGCAAAAAATGGCAGATGAATAAAGTTAGAGACATCCAAATGGTTCGGAGCCAAGCCATGACACATCGTAGGCTATTGAATGAGCCCTTCTGTAACTAAGGGTAAGTTAGTGTGGATGGCTAAGAGTGTTACGGTGAATGATTCCATAGACAAATGAGTGGATGACATTTCTGCTAGGAAAAAAAAGTCAAATGATGTAACACACGTCCACATCAATTGGACTTTGAAGGCCTGCCTTGGAAAGTCATTCAACATAGGGCTCACTCTAAATCGTGAGCTAAAATGAAGAATTGGATATGGCTCCTTAGCCAAGCCATGACACATCGCAGGACATTGAACGGGCCTTTCCTTAACTAGGGGTAAATGAGTATTAATGGGTAAGAGTGCTACGGTGAATACATTCCATAAACAAATGAGTTGATGACATTTCTCCCAGGAAAAAAAAAAAGTCAAATGATGTAATACGCATCCACATCAGTTGGACTTCGAAGGCCACTTAATGCTATGGTAAAAGTGTAAAAGTGCCTTGGAAAGTCATGCAACATAGGGCCTACTTTAAAATGTGAGCTAAAATGAAGAATTGGATATGGCACACTATGAAATTGACTTGTCCAGCTCAATTCCAAATTACAAGAGTGCAAAAGATTGTATTACTTGGAATTTATTTGTGGTGTGAAAATTATGGGAAAAATAAATATGTAATTTAATTGTATGGTAGCCATCTAGACATACACACAATTAATTAAATTCGGTGGCGTGAAAACCCACAACAATTAAGTTGATATATTTGGAGGATAAATGTTTATTTTTCCAATCCATACATGAAAATTTTATTAATGGTGAAGGTAATCTTCATTTCTCAAAATGCCCCAAATAGTGAAGTTGGAATTATTTCTAAGAATGTCCCCATTGGTAAAGCTGAACATTCCAAAAATGCCTCAAATGATGAAGTTGGACTCATTTCTAAGAATGTCCCAATTGATAAAGCCGAGCATTCCCAAAATACCCTTATTAGTGAAGCTAGGCTCATTTCCAAGAATACTCTCATTGGTAAAACTGGGCATTCCTATAATATCCTCTTTGGTGAAAGAGACATTCCTAAATTACCCTTAGGGTTGTAGCTGGACCTCGAGTCTATAAATACCCTCTTCCATCTCTTACTAGAGAGAGAATTTTCTGGACTGAAGGAGCTTGAAGACTCTTCTAAAGACAAGTATCTCCCATGACACTAGTGGCCAAATTTTTTTGTGCTTGAGGGCACTCTACCTTGCTCCACCATGGTACACATGTGGGTCCCACCCATATTATGATATGTTGGATCCCACATAGTTAATGAATAATAAGATAATGCTGAATCGAATATTTAAAACACACTAAAACCTATTTAAACATTAATTAGACCCTATAAATGACAGAGTTGCCCTGTAAACAACTTATAAAATCAAGAATATGATGACATTATCTTAAATTAATTAAGAACTATTATTAATATTAGTTCTTATTATTAATGTTAATCATGATTGGGATTAATTAACTCAAAATATAATTAGACTTAATTCATGTAACCTGACTCTACGATTTCTCATAAGTTAAAAGCAAAGATTGTCTGCTTTCAATTTTTCATGGGATATTAAAAAACATCATACATTCAACTATTCAACAACCTAAGTTTAGGACAAAGTCATAACTCACTGAGTCAAATCTTAGCAAATATCACTCCTCTAATAATTCAAAAGCCTAAATCTATGACTAAGTCACTGAGTCACGACTCACCAAATCAAACCTTAGCAAATATCACTTATCTAATCATTCAAAAGCTAAGTTTAGAACCAAGTTACTGAGTCATGACTCATTGAGTCATTGAGTCACGACTCACCGAGTCAAAGTTAGCAAATATCACTCATCAAATCAGTCAAACCCAGTCAATGTGGTCCACTCTTCGTAAGCTTCTCGTGGGCAATGTAAAAAAACTGACCAAAACCTAATCAATTTGGCTCACTCTTCCTAAGCTTCTCACGAGCAATATGAAAAAGCTGACCAAAACTTAATTAACCTGGCTCACTCTTCCTGATCTTTTCACAAGCAATTTGAGAGAGCTGAGCACATATTCTTCTTGGTCCCTTTCAAGTCTAAACACAATAAAGATCAACTGATTCTGAGTCTTTCCAAGATATACCAATTGGGTCACAAACCACCTACTGACTCGATGATTTCTTAAAGTTTAAATAGCAGAAACCACTTAGTTTTGATTTCATCAGAGACATACCAATTGTATCAAAATCTCATTATTTAGGTTAACTTAATATTTAGCAACCCTATCTGGAGCTGTGTTATCCTTCGCCCATTGGCTTGAAGCAATCTCCTAAATATTAATTCATTGTAATGTGCTCGACGATCTCAAAGACAACACGCATTTATTTGAGAGAGAATGTGTGTTTTATTTTTTAGTTTCTAGATGTATTCTACTTTTTCTTTTAATTAAAGGTTTTTTTCCTTTATGGAGATGTAATTAGGATCACTTGTGGTATAGAAAGTGGATATGTAATTTTCTGATATATATACACAACAAGTGTAATTAATTGAGTACATCAATACAAACAAAAATTGTTTACAGTAAGTATTCTTTACCTGACTAATTTATTTTAAAAACATTTTTTAGTTAATTTATACATGGTTGAAAATTATTTTAATTGGCGTTACTTACTTGTGAGCTTTCATGTTTATTCATGATATTATTTTTAACAAGAATAAAAATTTATGTCTTATTTTAAAAGGATGAACATTTTTGAACATTTGGATTTTAATTTGGAGAGCCCGAATAATATAATTATCAGATTCATTTCTGCTATTACTAGGAAGTTGCCAACCAGGAATAGTATTGAATATTTGGGAAGTCGCGCCTAGGCGTTGCCAACCTAACATTAACTAACTAAACTCGGAATCTTGGTCCTCCTATAAATAGAAGGATTCACCCATTTGCTATTAAGTCACTTATGCTATAAATGAGTTAGCCAAATAAGGAGAAAAGGAGAGATAGTTAAGTTGCCCGCACAACTTACGCTACCTGACTCCCTCCTTACCTCTCCCATCTTAATCTTTATCTCATCCTACTCTATTTAAGGTAGTTTATGACTTAAGTATCAAAGTTGGCAACCCTAGTCATAACTTTCAGGAGATCCCTTCCAGATACAAATAAAATAGTTCACGTAATCTCTACTCCTAATTGCTACTCCGCCAAGCAGGTCTTGATCATCAAGAGCTACCATTTCATTTCAATGGAAAATATTTCAATGAAATTGGTTTCACCCAAATTTCATATCACCTCATGATTTTTTAATTAGATCAAAGCTATTATTTATTTTCATAATCAGAAGCTCAAGTGGGCCATAGTAATAAAGATTCTTTAGAGCCATACCTAAGTTTCCAATTAAGATGATTTTTGCACCAACAGTTAAGTATATAGAAACAAACAATATGATTGACTATAATTTAATCAAAACTGGCTCAAACCGTGAGGTCGCTTAGAATCTTTTTGTCAAACGGGATTCACTGAAATATCTCCCAAAGACGTAAGAACTTCTTATTTCATGCCAATGCGATTAATGCTTGAATACAAATCTCGCTGATAGCAAAACGCTGGCAGTAAGATTTAATGGAATTGGAAGGAGGTTTTGTCCGATCCATTGAACTTCTTTAAAATTGGAAACATATGTAGTGCCCTTTGATTAAAGCATTCTTATTATCCTCACTACTTACCTCTATTAACAATATAACTGAAATAATTAAAAATTTTCTAAATCGCAAGTTTAAAGCTTTTAGGAAATCGTACCTGCGAGCAGCTTATGTTCATGAACTGATCTCCTTGCCGTGTCCATATCTCCTGCTTTCCTTGCCCTAACAGGAATAGAAGTTGGATCTGTGTATGGAATCCGAATTTGGAACAAAATCGAACTGGGCTTTGCTCGCGGAAAACTGGCAGCTTGTTGCTAAAACAGTGGCCGCCTGTGGCTTATTTCGAATGGCCAGTGACCGTTGAGCTAGGGCGGCGGACATACAATTTTCATAGATTTCGGCTTGTCTTTTAACTAAACCTCTTTTATTAGATTATCGCGACAAAATTTGGTAAGACAGCTGAGCCGTCACCGCCTCCTTTGCAAAGTCCACGTTCATCATTTAACACCGTTGAATTTATGTGTGGGTTACAGGGTGCTAACTCCGGTTTTTGAAACTCGAGTTTGCCTCAACCTTAATCTTAACTTTATTTATAAAATTTTAATCCTAACTCTATTTTTGAAAATCAAGCTTAGCTGAATTTTGGGTTGAAATTCGAATTGATGAAAATATAGCAATCATCTGATTGATTGAACTACCATTGTTTAAATTACTTATTTATATTTCAAACTAAATAGAAAAACAACATATTATTCAATCATTGAAATTAACAATTCATATTTCAAAGTTCAAACTAAATAAAAAATTGCCTATTCATATTTCAAATATTAAACTAAATGAAAAATTATTCATTCATATTTTAAACTAATATAAAATAATACATCATTCAATATTAATGTATATATATACATTTTTTTATAAAATATTTATATTGAAATTAACTTCAGATTATTGCGGGTTCAGATTGATCCCAACGTTAGTCCGGGTAATTTTAAACTGGGTTGGGGTTTAACCTCGCCCAAGTTGCACCCTTAGACTGGATTCTCAACCAAAACAGATTGTCCGTAGCCCAGTTACAGACTCACTGTGTAACGGGGTGAAAAGTTGGCAATGTACACTATATTTGAATCATCACGCCCATCCAGGGCCACGGTTAAGAATAATGTGAAGAAGGGTTTTTTTCACTGTTGAAATTATTTATTCTTGTAGACGATTTATATAACGTTTTATCAATAATGTAAATCATTAAATATATATTTTTGGGGATAACATAAATGACAAATAAATTTTTTTTCCCAATAAAAAGTGCACCATATTATGATTTTTAAAGTAAATATTTTTAATTTGTATTATTTTTCTTTACCATGGCCTACCCGATTGTATTACTTCAATGATTTTTAATAACAACCGTACACCCCAGTTAATCCGCTTCCGTTGCCTACCAACTGGGTCGACAATGGACATGATCATAGTCTACCATTTCGTGATAGTCAAACATCCCTTTCGGTAATGGTATGGGGTGATTTGGACATAGCCAAACGCTAATGTGGCAGTGTACAACGAGTGCACTAACGCACACCATGTACGCGCCGCATGTAAATTGAAACTCTTTTCTTCCTAAACTTTAGAGAATAGTAACATTAACGAATGAAACGTCACCCAAACGCTGATGTGGTGCGTACAGGGTTTAAACTTGTTTAATAACTAAGTACCCTTTCACATTTAGTTTATATTATTTTTTATGACAAACCTTTATATCTTCTTTTGATAAATTTTTATATGAACAAATAAATCTTAAAATAATTTGTCACGCCAGACAAGTTCAAAACGAATAGGCAGCAGCTATTAATATAGATAAGTACAATCAGCACTTAATTGAGTATTTATAGGGAGAAAGACTTTGGTTTCTCCATTAACCAGCTTATTTATCATGAAGCATACCTCCGGGATACATAACACTGGTTATAGGAAAACCGGTTCGGCCGCAACTCCTTAAAAACTTCCTCTGAGCTACTACAGCTTTGTCAAGTACGTGGTCATTCCTAGATTTATATCTCGAATTTTCCAGGTACATTTTTAAAATATTCCTCAAAATGCAAATTCAAAAACTAAAACGGAGAAATACAAAATAGCGCAGCGAAGCACACAGAACGACTTGCCGGAGATGAAGAAGTAGCTTATCCAGCTGAAGCCCACCAGCAAGATCGCGCACAATGACCGGACCTGGGGTGCAACATCAGTTTAAGCCAAGCTTCCTGGCTCCAACGAACTACCGGAGATAAACACTGAATTGCTTTTAGCTACCAAAAGAAATAGGAATTTCGTCAAATGGGTATATTCCTATGATAAATAATATCAAAACGTTTCACTTGAGAAATCACAACGTGTTTGAATTTGAATATGAATACTAAATTAATGAATATGCTCCTGCAACTAGCTTCTGTACTTCCTCTGGAAACATGATTTGATGAACCAGAACGACCACCACAAAGATAGCTCAGAACACGTGTTAACTTCAGCATGGAAAAGAAAACATCCAACAGCCAGATATTCATTGGATGGGAGGCTGTCAATGCCAGCCCATAAATTCCATGCTGCATGCCGCCACTCTTCAATTTTCCAGTTGATGGATAAATTTCTTGCTGCTCTTGCCTTTTATCAGTTTGAAAGTGAGAGAATGAAGCAAAAAATTGCAAGGCATGGACATTGTTGGTACTGCCTCAGGATCTTGGTCCATAAAAGAGATGCCTCCATCATGTGGTGGTTCAAAACTGTTTGAAGGAAGAAATGTGAACCCTGCCAGATCATAACCTATATTTGCGCAGCTAGGACTTCATTCCAGGTATCTGGAACGCCTGGCAGACACCAGTGCAGGCAATCGTGCACACCCTCTGATGCCTTGATACTGTACTTTGATATATGGCACTCATCCCTTAGCTGTGAGAGAGCAGTTATGTCTAGGAGCTTAACCCTTGTGCCCTTCACAGCGCCTGCTGCGACCTGATCACTAGACTCATCTTGCGTGACTTCACTCCCTACTGCCAATGGGTTGGTGTTGTTACAACTCCCACCAGTGTTCCACTCCCCATTGACGAAATGCCTTGGTGATATGGTCCTGAAGAAGGCCTTCAGCCGTGGATGATTTGGAAGCTGAGAATCCAGCCACCTCACAATGCTGTAAATTGTGAGATTTTTGGCATTTCCTATCCCTGCGATCTTCCTGTTGGTATTGGGCACACCGCCAACATACATCACCCACCGATTTGCATTCATCTTTCCCCTGTTCCAGTGGTGGCCTGTGTTGAGAACCAGGACATCAAACTTGTCAAGGTAATGACGCAAGAAAGTTGCCGGCCGATCAAGATGCATGGCATACTTGGTAGCAGGATCGGAGATATTGAGAGGCTCCAGTTCACAAAGGCTTGCAGACCAGTAGTATAGGATGGTGGTATTTGTTTCTGGGAACCGGAAGGCCCAGCCATCTGGCCGTATAGCACCACGAGCCTTCACAAGTCCATATCTCCTCCCAATGTCTTCCACCTCTGGGCTCTTCTTTCCACCTGTGACCATACACATCAGAGACTGAAACTGCTGCCTCCCCAAAGAGTCTCCCACAAGAGCAATAGTCTTATCCTGCATCCTGGGATTTACCACCACCATTGACACCAAACAATGTCAGAAAATCATAATATTGATAATGATAACCATGACCAGACAAAAACCAAATGCCCACCAAATTTGCTCCTATCAGCAAATGATGCTGACAAGATGCTTCCATTCTCACTCTGAAGACTTGATTCTGCTAAATTCACTAGCTATAGAAATAAGGAAACAACTTTGGATAGCATAGAATCTTTGGAAACAACAACCTATAGCATAGTTTTTTGGTAGATGACCTTTACGGACTTATCAGAGGTTGCAAATTTGCCTCCTGCTCACCTCCCATTTTTATTTTAATAGTCTCAACAAGCTGGGTGAGTAAATCCCATCCAATATGAGCTAAATCTACTGGACTGAGTTAGCCACTTGATCAAAAATTCATCCCTTGTCAGGGAGGGCATCCCAGCCCAAGTTTCCTGATGAGCCAACTCCTAATCTTAAGTTGACATGATTACAACCAGTTTTGAGACAAGCCCTCTTTTTCACAGTATATTTTTACATTCTGGGACTCACATTTGTGCATAGAAACTTTTACTTCACCTAAAAATGTCATAACTGGGGTAACCAACAATTGACACAAGTCAATAAACTTTGAGAACTATTGGTGAAACTTCTAGGCAAAGGAACACACCTCTTGAGGAATGTATGCCCATCAAATTCTGGCATCTTGCAATTTTCAGGCTGCCATCGGTACCTTTCATAGGAGAAATCTGGCCGCCGAGTCAAACGACAAGCCCACATCTCTGATAACCATTGCTTACAAGAAAAACCAGAATACAATGGCCGCCTGTTGTCTGCAACCCATCTGCCCTTCGCATAATTACAATCTCCTGCAACAATGACTGATTATCAAAACACAAAAGACACATATTATGCAATTGAAAATCCAAAAAAACAAAAAAAAACTTATAAAATATAAATTGTCTTTGGAAAAGAAGTGGCTTGAATTTAAGATCATCAAAATGCCAAAAACCAACAAAACCACAAACAAGATAGACAGCAAAGTCGGATAAGGACTTGTAAATGAAACAGGAAGCTAATATGAATTCAGGAAATGACCCAAATATAGGTGAGAAGCTCCACCTTTTTCCTGCTCTGGAAATGATTTCAAATTCACATCCTCTTTTACTGGAACTGCTGCCGTCTCATCTTTTTTAGCTGATTGTGAGAAAACAGTGCTTTCAGAAGCCATTGGCGAAATAAAAGATCCATCTTCTTCAGCCCAGTTGGTTACTCCAGATGGTTCCCATGCCTGTTCAGTTCTTGGGATTATTGTTTCTCCAGCCCGGTCAGCACTTTCTCTTTTTGTTTCTTTCTCATCAGGTGCAATACTGGAAAAGCCTTCTTGTACTTGGTTCATTCCTTTGGTTCTCACTTCTTTTGCTTGTTCTTTTGTTTCACTATCCGTTTCCCTCACCCCAGGCACAATTGAGAAAAGTTCTTCCACATTTTCCTTCTGCCCATCTGATACAAAATTGTCTGCACCACCACAAGCATACCCAAAGGCCAAGAATAGAATTAGATACAGCACAGGTATTAAAATCAGTTTCTAAATAGCTCACAGCATAAGCTAAGAGCCCCTCCTCACAGTTAACCAGCTCATGCTGTGTAGTTCACAAGAAAAGCTTCAGCACATGCAGCATACACTACATACTAAGCATGCATGCACAAAGCCTGCATTGCCAATCATCAACACCATCATAAGCCTTTTCCTCAACTAACTTAGCCCATTTACACAAAACAATGTCAAGACATTTAACTATTGTTGACCATGACCCCAAGTAGCCCATGTGTCTTCAAGCTTTTTATAACAATCTACATCCACATTCCTTTTGGGTTTCCTGCTGTTATCTTATTGTCATTAACTAGAACTGACTCCTAAACAATTGCCTACAACCATTAGTTTTAGGAAGAATGCGAGAGAGAGAAAACACACTGCAAACTACTGTTCTATGTCATTCTTTACGAAAACATTGAAATCATTTCTCATTTTTTTGCAATTGTTTAATGTGGTCAATGGCTTTAGCAAGCAATACAAGAACACTATAAAATACTCTCCAAATGCTATGAAACCTATTTTTCCCATAATTTTAAAATGTCTCCAAATGCCATGAAATGCCATGATACCTACTGCAACCAAATGCAGCCTTAGAAGCTGTTGGGATTGGAGGGAATTTGATTTCGTCCAATGATATGGAAATCCAATTGCTTGATGTAGTCATTGGCTTTAGCAAGCAATATAAGCAACACTTTAAAATACTCTCCAAATGTTATGAAACCTATTTTTTCCCATAATTTTAAAATGTCTCTAAATGTCATGAAACCTACTGCAACCAAATGCAGCCTTGGAAGCTGTTAGGAGTGGAGGGAATTTGATTTCATCCAATGAAATGGAAATCGAATTCCCTAGCTAGATCAGTTTACCCCATTTGCAATGGAAAGAGAAGCAAGGAAATTAATTTTCTTTTTCTGAAATTTCTCTACTTCCATGCCACATAGATTACCTGAACAAACCTAAAGGAAATGATGAAAGGAAGGAAATCATTAATGCACATGTTAATACACCCTTTAAAACCTGAAACCTTGGTCTTCAATTAACAACCATAGGCATTTATGGAAAAGGACTACAAGAGAGAATGCTGAGCATGGATCAAGAAAATAAAAAAGAAATTAATCACAATAAAAATCAGAATCAAAACTTTTCCTCTGAATTCAGTGTTGCATGAAATCAGATTTCAACTTATGCAAATTGCCCCTAAATTTTTCAAAACTCTATGGACCGCTATGTATTAATGCTACCCATCACATAATTTATGGTTCATGCTTCAATGTAGTCAAATTATACTGCAGGTGATATGCTATTTGATTGAGAGAGAGAGAGAGAGAGAGAGGAATCAAAGGAAAAAAAGGTAAATTCACAAGGGATATGGGCTAAAGTGATGCACCTGGAGAACTGATCTTGAGCCATTTCTGTGGAGGCGGAACAGTCATGAGTGGAGTCTTCTGCCATGCCCAAAGAAGAATAGTTGTACAAGTGAGAGCTATGAGTATAAGCGATAGTTGTTTCCCTCTCAACCCATGGAAACTCAATCCTCCTTTCATCACTTCACCAAACCCAAAAAGTTGATCTCCTTTGGATGTTTCAGACCTGAAATAAGAGAACTAGACGATCACTGGGGTTTCAAGCAATCAACTCTATAGAAGAAATTCAGCCTACAGAGAAAATCTGCTTAATTTCCACTAAAGAACACATATTTTGTGTCAGTAGCCCACTAACAGTTGCATTCAATTAAGGAAAAATGACAACAAAATGATAGCAAAATTTTCAGTTAAGGAAAAAAAAAAAAAAAGAAAGGCATTGGGGCTCTAAACAATTTTGCCCTACTTTCTTTCTTTCTTTCTTCCTTTTTTAATATCTTTCACCCGTCAGGGCATTTTCTTTATTTAGCCACTGAGAGGACAGTTTCAATCTCAACCATTGAAATAATACAAACCAAACAACAAAGATATTTGTTTTCTAATTTTCTTTGTAAGTTCATACAAAAGTTAAACATGGAAATAGACCAGAACTAAGACTATAATCCTAAACATGGAATAATTTTTTTGTCAGTTCGCTTATTTCCTTTCTAAGCGTATACAGAAGTTGAACAAGGCAATGGACCAGAACTAAGGCAACAACCAGTCTACTCCGACAGCTCAGACAGATAAAGGATAAAGAAATTGGGATTAGCTGCCTTTACATTATTTAAGGGGCCCCTGAATCTCCTGTCATCAAAAGTAGGCAGGCTTTGAACAAGCAGATAGGAACCAGTTCAACTTTCAAGGAGTTTTGTTCATCTTTCACCCATCTATTTCTAGATTTAACGAGTGATCTTGAATGGTGAAGTTATCATAGCTCTTAAGAGGCACCACCCCTAGACCTGCCTAACTTCCTCAACCTATCAGTCAAGTCCAGTATTATCAGAACCGGACTAGTGATTAAACTGGTTTGGTGTCCGGTTCACTGCTCGACTATTTCAATTGGATGAACCTTTTTTTTTTTTGAAAAAATTAAAAAATACATATATAACATGATTTTGAAAAATCTAAACCATAGATATTAATCTAAATATATAGATCTTTTTGTTAAAATACTATATTACTTCAAGTCATCCTTTATTCTATTAATAATATTAGAATTTTAAAAAATTACTATTGAACCAAACTGGGCCAGATTCTAACTGGTTCACGGTCGAACCAGTTTCAACCGGACCAGACCAGATAACACTGGTCAAGTCAATTCCTTCCACTCGCTTTTCATATCTTATTTTCTTTCTAAGTTCATACAAAAGTAAAACATGGAAATAGACCAGAATTAAGACTATAATCTTAAACAAGCAATAATTTTGTCGTCTGTTTTCTTATTTTCTTTCTAAGTGCATGCATAAGTTAAACAAGAAAATGGACCAGAACTATGGCTACAACCCTAAAGAAGCAACAAAGAAAATTTTTTACTTTGTTTTTCCTTTGTCCTTTTACAGCCATACACAACTTCAAGCTGACAGTGGACCAGATCTGGGGCAAGCAGAATCCTTTTCTGAATAGGACCAGCATAAGAAGCTGATCCAATTTGCAATTACATAATGAGTTCATGATAACAAGAATTGTGTATTTACAGGGTATAAGATGACACTTTTTTGTTAAGATCTTTAACACAAAATTTCCGTAAACAAAAATGTGATTAGCTCCTTTTCACTGCCAGGCAGTCCTAAAAAATGAATGAAATTATTTCTTCTGTTGATTTATTATTTATTTTGGTTGCTTCTTTGGAAGAGAAAATATAGTCAGAAGGTTTGTAAATCATGGCGCAATGTCAAACTTGGCCTTCACCTTTTGAGGTTCAGAGGATGGGATCAATCTATATGTACCTGAAACATAAGAATGCACATTTACTTACCTTTGTAAGCAGTTTTCGTGTGATGTTGAGTACGTGAAGGATCTAGTCTGATGGAACCTCAAGTTGAGCTGACTTCACAATAGCATTAGGAATTGCGTCTGTAAGACAATGTATACGATCTCCTCTAAATACCTGGAAATATGGATTTTAGGTCAGGGACTTTAGCAGCAATTACTGATTAAGACTCACCCAGGCATCAGTTTGTATAGGTCCGTCACAGTCAGAATAAGGTTTCACATAAACAAGGTGAAGCAATGACTCAGATAATTGTCAAAGCCAAAAACCACGGTTAGAAAATATGGTTAGTTGGGATGTCTAAAGTATGAGATCTTGAATTCAAATTCTTGTGACAAAAATGTATCTTTCAATCAAGCAATTTACTTGAATTTCAACTTCAGCTTACAAATGAAATTCAACTGTTCAACCCACTGCATGAAATTTCAAGAAATTTACATTAGTTTGAACCCCTTCATTTCTATTGGATCCAAGCCATCTGCAGACGAGGGCCAGTTTTTGTGAACTTGAAATACACATTCCAGCCAAAACAGAGAGCTTGAAATTAGTTTGCACGTATTTTTTTACGTGAATCCCAATGAAACTTGTTACCACTGCAAGCATCAAAATGACAAGTCACAGCAAACAGGTAGTTCAAAATCTAGACCAGTATCTAGCTTAGGTACTCAATCTAACGAAAGATTTGAATTCAAATCAGTTGAGACTTCAATTGAACCCAATTCCATGAATGTTATCAGATCCAAGGTGAGAACCCATTCCACCTGCACCAACATGCCAAAGAGAACATGAAACACCTCATATCTCTTACCTGAATTCCAACAAACGGGCCCATGGATGAATGACCGACACCACCAACCGATCAGGTAAATTCTAGAGCACATGGTCCATCAAGCATATGCTGGAATCACCGAATCGCTGGACCCATTTGCCGGAATTCATCCAACAACAACATCGCCGCCCCGCGATGGAGAGTTTCTCCATCCCGATTCATGCGCTTTGCATCATCACCGTTTCAGATCGCCCACCCAGACATGAAAGAGAATCGAAAATTAGAAAAACATGGGAAAAAAGCAAAAAGATATAAAATAAAAACATTGATCCAAAATAATTACGCAATTCCGCATGCGCATTGCTCCATGCATTAGCGTTGAGAAGAAAAGAAGAGGCTAGTCGAAAAAACACACAGCTACAACAGATCATACGCAATTTCCCCAATCTGTACTTTTCAAATCAGACAAATCATTTACAAAAAAAAAAAAAAAAAAAAAGACGTACCAGCAGGACAAGAAGAACGGAGACATTGCAACAGCATTTGAAAGAAAACCGGCACAATCGCCTTCGTTTCTGCACCTCTCTCGATATCTCTGAACGAATGACGAATTAGCAACTTGCTAAAAATTTGTAACAAGAGAATAGCAGCAAAAGCATCTGAATGAAAAGCAAACCATGGAAATGAAAATTTATCAGAGTGTACGGAAGGGTAATCATAATCCGCAGATGAGAGCACCTGAAGAAGGAGAGCGCGAGAGATCCGGAAGGGTAAAGAGCAAACGATTCCCAAAAAAACAAAAAAACAAACATGGAAGTATAAAGCGCGTATCCTGGAAAATCGAACATCTCCGTTAAAAAAAAAAAACGTATCAGGACTCCTGTCGTGCCGCATCGGAAATCTCCCGATAAATCATTATGTCTGATCTAGACCGTCCATCTCGTGACCTTGTCAGATGAGCTTTAGATGATGGTTTCAGCGTTCATTTCAAACCGTTTTGTTTATGGGTCCACATTATAAGGAAGAAAAGACACAGAAATGGTCTGAAAATGGCTAAATAATAGAAATGAGGGTATCAAGTGCGACGCTTCTGGTGTGATGCACCTGGAAATAGATTCGTCAACGCGGTTTTACCTGGCCTGCGGCCCATGTTTGACGGCCGTGAGAAAGATGTTTAACGGTTAGGATTTTCGTGTCGGTAAAGTATACGCCGTGGGCATCGCTTTTGTTGTTTTGATCTCTCGGCTTGGAGCTCCGGCGGAAAGAAAAATTAACCAAAGAAAATGCAGCTGGAAGTATAATAATGGAAAAAAGAAAATAAAATAAATTGATCTTTTAATGGAAAATTATAATAATTGAAATAATTAAATTAATTAGAGAAAATTAAGTTTAGTAGGACGTGTACTCTAT
>JAYJMB010013648.1:16140-46546 GCA_036873735.1 Pouteria campechiana
TCCCTTGTCATTCTTCTGTATTTTATTTTTCTCAGTGGCGACTTATCCTTCTTTCCATCCAGCCCCTTCAAACCGTCGTTGCGCATCGTCATTCGTCGCGCTACTAACCGTACCTGCTCATGGCAGACAAGGGTCAAGATGAGTCACCGCTAGCTCGTAATCAAATAATTAAAGATGCCGCGATTTGATTTGCGAGCGTCCGACCCATTCAGAAATTAAAAAAACAGCTCGCAGATTTATCTCCTGAATAACTCGTACGGCACAACGGCCTCTTGCCGATCGAAACGCATGGTCCATGGCGCCTCTGGGTCAGAGTCACGGGACAAACGCAGCATTCGACAAACAGGAATGGAGAATCTTGGACAGATGTCTAATATCTGATTTCCTGGTGTCAAATACTTAACCTAACCCGCAGGACTTACCCGGGCCATTATTCATTCTCCCGTTTTTTGTGCTGTCATTTGAGCTATTTGAAATATTGGTAGGCATGGCACGGCAGGATAGTGCACGCTGCCTGAAATCTCCACCTCCGATGCCTGGAGAACCATTAATTGAAAGATTCACGCACTTAACTTGAACATTGTCTCGCCGGGGGCTTGTGATGGTTCACGGAAAGCAAGCTGCTCTGCTCCTCCCTTTTCTTGATGGCAGACGGGGAAGTAAATGGGATTGAAATATATGAAAAGATTCCATTCCAGCTTATGTTATTTGTAGTTAATGATGTAGATCACCAGTAAGCTTCCGTTTCAGCTTAAGTTAGTGGTAGTTAATAAAGTTCACCTTATTGTAAGTTTATTAGTTAACTATATTCAGCGGGCAGCGTTTCTCTCTTCAAAACCTCAGCTATGTGTAACGGTGCAAGTGGGTTGGATTCAACCCTGCCGTATGCAAACAAAGTTGCGTTGAACCCAACCCAGTTTAAATTTTGGGTTGGATTAGGGTTAGAGGGTTAGAGCTAACTCAACCCATCAACGGAGTTTATATATATATGTAAATTAAAAAATTAAAAATAAAATTTTAGCCCTACTTTGACAATAAGTTATAATTCTTAAGTAATTAAAAATTTGATCAAGAAATATTTAGAAAAACTTTCCTAATGATGATTATTATTATTAATAGATTATCATTTAAATTTGTCAAAGGAGAAGGTTTTTAAATTTTCATAAAGTCTTATGATCATTCTTTAAACTTGTTTATATTAATTAATAGAATTTTACATATTCTTTTGATACCTCTTTTTAAATTTATATTATTTTTAAATCATTTTTAACTCAAAATGTCAAGCCATTTTCAACCCATAACCTAACCCAAATTTTAAAATATGGTTGGATTAGGTTTGAGGTTTTTGAAAGTATGTTACATTAGAGGTAGGGTTGAAGTTTTATAAAATAGGTTAAGATGATGGTTGACTCCAACCTGGTTCAACCCGAACCGGTTGTACCCTCACCAATGAATCAACTTGCAAATCATGTACGTGAAGTTGCCACCACAAGGTTTGCATCTAGTTGACTTGGGGTTTTAATCAACCTAAACCATGACTCTAGCCATATTTCTAAAATTTTAACCCTAATTTTATTGCTTAATTAAGTTTAATATGAGTTCGGATTAAGCTTTAAGTTTAACTTCATATTATCTATTATTTTTAATTTTATCATTTTACAATTTATAATTTTTAAAGTAAAGCTTCAAATTATCAAAACCTAATAAATAAAATAAGCATAAAATTAAATTTTGATATCAAAATATTTCCAAAAAACATATGATTAAAATTAGAGGAATCAAATGTCAAATTGCAATTTATAATTTTATACATACTCCAAGGACACAACAAATTTTTATAAAGAATTTTATTTTAAAAACTAAATTTGAAAAGTAATTCATATATAAACAATATCCAAGAATATTAGAGATGGATATAAAGACATGTTAATCCAATAATTTTTTAAAATTTTGTATCTATATATAAATTTTATTTGCAAAGATCGTATATTAAAAGATAAAAATTTGGGTAGGTTTTGGGTTTTTTTTCCCCAGATTTCATCAAATACTAACCCTAACCCTATTTAAAATTGGGACGAGTTAAACCTAGTTTGAAAAACTTGAATTTTTGAATTGCCAAACCTTAGACCTAGTTTCTTAGGGTTAAGTTCAAGGGGATTTAATTTAAACCTAGCCCAAGTTACAGCTCTAATCATTGCCATTTTATCTTATCCTTAGCCTTAGCGTTAGGTTTTGAGATAACTCCACCGGCCTTATCTTGTGAGCATCGACTCAAAATATGATTTATATTATACTTGTCCAATCCTTAAGTACATTATTTATACTACGCTCATGCAACAAGATAATTGAAAAGGTAATTTTTACATTGATGCAAAAACCATTCAAATAATTTAAGGAGGCTACAACATGGTAAAAAATGCAACAATTAAAGGGAGGTTAGTTAGTGTATATGGTCACATGGCCAGTCACTTTCATTTTTTGTATGTTATAATATTTTACCTTTGTTTGGATGCATTAGCAATATAAGTCCATTAGCAATATACTTTTTCTCCACGCCTTTTGAAATTGATGTGAGATTTTAATTACTATAATAACTTTAATTTTGTTATCTTTACCTATATTTTTAATTATTTTATTTTTTTTTAAATCCTATATTGTTAATATAGTCATTACTTCACTTTTCTAATATATTCTATTTCTCAATGCACTTGCATTGCTAATGTACTCTATAAATCAACCATTACAACTATCAATAGGGGCGTTACTCCATAAATTATTTTAATTGAATTTTTTATGGATCAGGATAAATATAAAGTTATAAGATTGTATAAAAATGTATTTTAGATTTCAAGGCTGACATGGATTTTCCATTAAAATAATATTTAATGTATTGACTAAATAAATCATGCCACGTAATACCCCAAACGAAATATTATTGAAGAATTTATAGTGTGAACAACAATCTTACAGGCACGAAATTTTACCATTTATTTATCCAATTAAATAATATATATCTAATGATGTAGATGTTGCATAATATAATATATCGCATATGGTTCAAAAATAATTTAAACGGTAAAACATCATTCCGCAGTTTGCTTATTCATATCTGAGTTGAATATTTTTTATCAACAAGATTGCTCACATCCAAAATTTAGTACGGATGAATAAGTGGAATAAAAATCATGGGTCCCACTTGGCTCGGGTCTACCATGACGGAAAAGTCGACTCGGTTGTAGGTGGCACTAAGTCTGTTAGCGTCGTTGGAAATTCCATGCACACGCGACAAGATGGGGCGATTATCGAGACGGTATGCAATTCTAGGGAATGCTGTAGACAACGGGACCAGGTTTATTTTAATTATTACTCTTGAATCTCGATGCGTTTCTTCTACTTATTTTACATATTTTTTCTCCTTTTTTTTTCTTTTTAATTTCCAAATAGACCTGATGCAATGAATAGAAAGAAGACACGCACCTTTATTGCTTCGTGACGCGGAGATCCACTAATACTGCAACATCATTCGTCCATGTCATTTTCTTCGCAAGAGGTCAACGTAAGCATACATTAAGCACCTTCCACTGGTGCACGCCGGTTGGGACGCCGGTTACGGTAGAGCCCTACGGTCCACCCACTGACATAGCCACAATCTAAAAGTGGGCCGTCGACCACACAAAATCAAAATCTAAACCATTTTTTAAATTAAATCTCTTAGAAAAAATTTAAAATTACAGTCATTGGTTCTCCGTGTAGCCTACTATAATTTAGAAAAAGAAACTGTTACGACCCAACTCAAAAACGGTATAAATAAATTTTATTTTTAAACTGACAATAAACAACCACATAAATAACCATATAAATAAACACAAATAAAAAAATTATAATAAATAATAATACATGTTAATTCAATAATACAAGTTTCATACAACAATAGACATAATTGTCTTTAATAATTATTTAGAATGACACTTAATATCATCTACTCCTTGCATCATAAACTAATGCATTCATTAGGTTGTGTTCTCTAAAAAAATAAAATTAAGATAAGATAAGTCATAACTCACTGAGTAGGATATATGCAATTAGCACATACATAAAAAATAGTTTATATCATATCCTACTATTAATACACGTCATATTCTATGCCAACCTTACAAGATAGTTGTCCTGGCAATATGAAGATCTCATATGATACTATAGACTCCCGGCCACCCGGGCTACTTCACTTGTAGGATAGCTCAACTGGCGAGCTCAATTGGCAGTGCCACAAGGTGATTCAATGTTCTTCTGATGCACTCGAAGCCACCCAAGCTAATCCACTAGAAAGGCGGCTCAATTGGCAAGTTCCACTAGTAGCAAAATTAATTATATGCAATTTATTAGATAATAATAGAAAAATCTATCTTAGGTGATAACCAACCTAGATTAGTGAATCACACAATAATTCACATAATAAAATCCCTTATTTCATAGTTGTCCAACAAAAATATATGATCTAGCCATTATATTAGGGATCTGACCCTTTTATTGGGTCTAGAATAACCAAAAATCTTAAGAGTAACTATCTGATTATTCAAATCATTGATCGTGGGTCTAGAATACGATAAATCAAATTTGACTATTCAATCCTATATGATTTGTTCATCTTTTGGACAATTCGACCTTTTCAGTAGATCCATAATGTTTAAAAATCTTAAGATCAACTACCCAATTGTTCAATTTGGAGTCTGTGAGGTCCATAAATCATCAAAACAAATTTGACTATTCAATCACTCGTGATTTGATCACCTTTTGTACAATCTTACCATCCCATTAAATTCAAAATGTTCAAAAATCCTAAAATCAACTATTGGATCACCCAAATCGGAGATTAAATTGTCTTAAAAATTAAAAAATCATATTTTTCGTTCGTTTGTCTAATAGGTTGTTGCCGTTGTGCCACCACCGGGGCTTGCACCGTTGCCACCACTCACCATCCGTTGCCATTGCGCTAATGGGCTTCCTACTATGGGCTCTGACTTGCCTGTCTAGCCCCGCACTAATGTTGGGTTCTAGCCTAGTGAGAGTTGGGGCCTACGCTGACAAGTTGGGTTGGCTTGGCTTTGCCCATCTCCATTTCCAGGCAGTAGGTAACGTTGCCAGCATTAACAAAACAGGGACATTTCGTCCCTTAAAGTTTTTTGAAATTTTTTATTAAAAATCTCATTTCCTGATATTTTCAAAACCTTAAAACTTTGAAAATTTATTTTTAAAATGACTGTGACATATCTTAATTGCCTAGTGTGTGGTCTATCACTCAAAAATCCAAGATCTAATAATTTTTCTATTTTTTAGATTTCATAAAATCTAACTAATCAAATAAAATCATTTCAATCCCAAATTCCTATCATAGGGTATTATTATTATTTAGAATATATCCAATGGTTCAAATCTTGAAAAATAATTATTACAACAAAAACTCATTTTTCACATACGGTTACGTGGGATAGCGTCCATATAATTTTTTTCTTGTTTTTTTTCGTTTATGAAATGATATACAGATATCATTTCCTAAATATGAGCCTTAGGATGTGTTCTACTGAGAGAGAGATTCATTTTAAGACCTATATGTTATATTTAATTTTTGCATTTATATGAAATAACAATAATATTTGATTTTCAACATACAAAAATCTAGCATTAAATAAACAATGATTTCTCATCCAAAATTCAAAACCTTTATATTTCATCTAAATGTGTGTATGATAGATATATTAGAAGGATTGAATTCACAATTCAAGCCTTACAAATAACTTAAAAATCAAAGTTTTCATTTATTTGGAAAATTCATGAATTGGTTTTGGCCAGTCTAATACATATCATAAGATTTGTGCAACGTCATAATTTAGGTAGAAATATTGCACATAATTTATATTCATTCATCTAAAAATACATAATTAACAGCATGTATACATTGGTTCAATGGATTGAAAATTGCAAGATAAAAATAGAAGGATCTATTACACTTACTTGTATAAGAACCTACGAAGGTTTTAGATCGATTTTCCTCTTTATCACTGTGGTTCTTAGCAAAAGCGTCTCCCCTCTTCACTTCGATTTTCCTCTTTATCACTGTGGTTCTTAGCAAAAGCGTCTCCCCTCTTCACTTCTCTTCCGTTCTCTCTCCCTCTCACTCCCTTATTTCTCAAGGGTGGAGATGGCGATGAATGACAACCCATACCTTTCACACTAAAAAAAATAAATAAATCATGCCCAATAATTGCTGCGACGCTTGTCTCCCATGCGTTGCGTGTGGTATCCCCCTCCCATGCTCTATGTGTATGAGAAGAAAATCAAACTATTAATATATGTGGGTATTATCTTAAGAATATTATTATTGATATTTTAAATCATATCCATACATTATGTTCCAGAATAAAAGTTTATATTGCTATTTAAACAGATTAAAATAATGAAATATTTATGTGATTAATATCAATTTAAAAATAAATGTTTTAGCATTTTTATTCTTACAGTTCATGCAAGATAATCGATGTTTTAATTTCTTATATAGGTATTATTGTAATAATATTATTATTGATATTTTTAATCAGATTCATTTGTTATGTTCCAAATAAAAGTTTATACTGATGTTTAAACTGTTCATAATTGACAGAAGGCCTAGTATTTAATTCCTTACCCGACATGTTCTGATTTTGCAATGCATAATGGTTTCTCCCCATAAATATCTCCACATAAGAGGTCGGTACAACTCATGGAAAATGATAATTATTTCGTTTCTTAAATTTCCAGCCTCGAATTTCAATCATCATTTAATTGATTTACTAGCCAGTGAAACTCGGATTCTACGCTATCGAGTTAAATTTATTGGCCTGATTGTTGATAAAAAGTATTGCTAAGTTAAATAAGCATAGAATGTTTTATACAGCTGAGATAAAAACGATTAAAATCGTTGCATTGTATATGGTGTGATTAAAGTGCAAGTATTGAGGTAATGGATAAAAGATCAAATTAACTTTGTAAGCCCTATAACAGAACTTATTGAGTATTAGCGAGGACAGCATAATTAAAATGCTCAATTCTATTTAATTGTATAAAAATTCTAATAGTAGTTTAGATCATTATGTCCCTTAAATAGGCTAACTTAATGATTTCTATAAATTTTTAAGTTAACCATCCAAACACTATTGTGTTAAATTAGAGAAAATCATGGGCCCAATGCTAGTTGGATGGGCATTATACTTTGGGAATTCATCGATGTTAAGATGGAATTAGTTTTGAAGACCGAAAATTTAATAAGCACACTGGTCATTGTCGTTTTCATTGTCCAGAGTCATTTTAATCGTTAAAAAGACTTCTACTGCAATTAACGTTATCCACTTGAATATCTGAATTTTCATTAGTAAGAAATAAATAATATTTAAATGTTTTTATTGGATCGGATTATCTAATAAAGCAATGTGGCCTCGGTCGTTTGTTTGGGAATCCCACGCAAGATTCGGTTCAATTCTCACAAAAGCTCATCTCTTTAGTAGACAGACAAAGGAAAAAAAGGGAAGTGTTAGCAAAGAATTTCACTTATTTAATGAAAATATTTTATTTAATTTAAAAACTAGAAAATGAAATTCCATGACAAAATAAATCCAAAATAGAAAAAAAATATACTTATATATATAAAATTAGACTTGCATTGGGGTGAAAATAGAAAAAGAAAAACGGAGAAGAATAAAAAATAAAATACGAGTTTGATTGCTATGAAATTGATAATTCTCAACCAAAGAAAAAAGCGTAGATGTGCAAATTTGGTGCAATGCCCGGTCTTGAAAATTTCAAATCCCTATCCCCAAAATTTATTTCCCTTATTTCTTGAAATATGGTAATTCAATATCTCTCTCTCTCTCTTAACAACTGTTTGTCCACCGCATGTCAACTCTAGGGACAAGGGAATCCGCCCTTGTCTAGTAGTGCAAATAAAAAACTCAGCTTGCATTTTTTTATTAAATAATCAAACCAAATGGAATATTTTAAATATTATTTACATTTTTTAGCAAAAAAATAAATAGTTAAGTGGACTGATAACCCTTTAATGGTTGAAATCATTTTGGGATAATCAATGACATGTATCATATTATATACTATTTAAATCCTTAGGCACACATTTTAATTATACAAAGAAAAAATTGCAATAAAAAATTGAGTCGTGTTAGGGTTTTTTCAATAAATAAATGATTTCCACAATTTTTATTACTGTGGCCCACTTTAATATCTGGTTAGATAGTTGTTAATGCTGAATAATTAAATTATAATTAGTAATTTAAAATGCTCCATGTGACAATATGTATCTAACAAGGTGGATCTCGGTTGTTGATTCGGGTCGCAAATTTAAATTTCGAAATTTCCCAATCAATGATTTGTATCACCAATCAAAAGTGCCCAAATAAATTCGGTGCTAAACTAAATGTTGCGCTGGAGTTGGAAACAATTGAAAGTGTTACTTTTCAGTCCTTATTCATGGGCATTTTGTATAACCCTTATTGGTTCGAGCCTATCTGATGTCTTTATGGGATTATAATTTAGAACTATTAATAGAAATCCAAATATTATTTTTTTTTATATTTTCGTACACTCTACCCAAATAAAATATGCAATTAGGCTGCATGTTCTAGAATCCGGAACAATGTTATCAGAACTGGTTCGGTTCAAACCCCTTTAATCGTTAATATGAACCTGTTGGGCCGATCGAACCGTCCGGTTCTTATAACACTGACCCAGAATTGCATGCCTAGATCACCACATCCCAAGTTCCCCACAACCTTACGAATTGGACTGGACTGGTCCTTCAAGGTTGACTGGTCCAGTTGTGACGGGAAAACTCGGCTCAATAAACTGTTAAGGAAAGACCGTTTTACGGGCCGAGTACCTACGACTTAAAAATGTACTTTTCTTCTTCTGCAAGAACACTTCGATGATTTCCCCTCTTTCTTTTGCAGACGTTGAAAGAGAGTTATAGAGCGACGACGAAGGCGCGGTAAGGACTCCGAACTCCAAAACCCTAGGACGAGAAAGTCGGAAGGAGAGCTACATCATGAGTCGAGGCACGGGTTCTGGCTACGATCGCCACATCACAATTTTCTCCCCTGAAGGCCGCCTCTATCAAGTCGGTAAGAATCAGCTTCTCCACGCTGTTTTTACCCCTTTTTGGTTCTTCATCTTTAAAGATTTGGAGATATTTATAATCCTATTGCAGGATTTGTAATCAAAAGGAATGGGTATGCGGATCAAATTGCTGCCTTTTTCCTTCCTAGATTGCATTCCTTAGTTCGTGTGACAACTTGAAAAAGTAGTCTCAAGGGTGGGTCCTTCGTGCGCTGGAACTCTTCTTGGGTTGGATCTTTGTGGGCTCACCTTGCGTGGATTTTTAATCCCTTGCATTTGTACTTTATGGGATCCTCGTTGATTGCGGAGACCTGCCTGAGATGCCGCTGCATTGGTTCTGTTCATGCTGGCGAATGGCTTGTATGAATTCTTCCCTTAACTGGCAATATGGCTCTCACAGCATTGCCCAACTGATGGTGCTTTTGCCTTATGGCGTGCCATAGGTGTTTCTGCCAGACTGTTAATTCCTAGCAGAGAGGCTCTCTTATATTTTGGTTGGACGGTCCTGCAAACTAGAATTTTGGGTTACTGCTATTTTTCATTCTTTTGTTGTTTCTTTCACCATGGAATGAAGTTGTGTGACTTTTGAATTTTCCCCCCGAAATTTACAGAGTATGCCTTCAAGGCGGTGAAGGCATCTGGGATCACATCTATAGGTGTTCGAGGGAAGGACTCTGCTTGCGTAGTAACACAGAAGAAAGTCCCTGTGAGTATTGCCTTTTTGCATCTAGGGAATTTGATATGGTGGGATATATCATGAATATGTGTGCTCCAGGCACTTTCTCCTGTTGACAAGCACAAATTCTGTGCATGCTGAATGTGATCAGTCAGATAAATTTGCCTGCTCAGTGACACGAAGGGCAGAATACACCAATGAATGGGCCGTCTCATGAAAGCTGGGCTCTGCCAGCTTACAGTTGTTGGAATGAAAAAAAAGTCTACTGTTTCCAATTATTCCTGACTTAGTTCAATGTTAAAACAATGTGATGCAGGACAAACTTTTGGATCAGACAAGTGTCACTCATCTTTTCCCAATTACAAAGTATCTTGGTTTGTTGGCGACTGGCATGACAGGTGTTGCTTTTAGCCTTTTACTTTCTCTAATTAATAATTTTTGGAATAATTTTGCTCATTAATGCTTCATTTCCCTGAGTCACTTTGTATACTATTCAATGTGATGAACAGGAAGATTGATGCGTTTTAAGTAATACACAGTATAAAATTCAAAGGGATAGGAATTGAAAACTTTTTAGAAGACTGCTGTATTAATCATTGGTCAAGCACAACTCAATTGACAGAAATACAAATTGGTGCTAGATACCTTGAACTTTCTTGCAGTTGAGGGATAACTTTGTGCTTGGATATGACCGCTAAAGATTCTGTTGAATGATCATTTGATCCTTAAATCTGTGAGTAGCAAGGATTTTAAAACTTTGGGACAGGGATTACAGCTTCCAGTAGAGGTTCTGCAGATTGAGTTTGGCCTCTTTTCTCAATTGTGGCTGATGGAAGACTTCCTTTTTCAAACTCCCATGAACTTCAATTTCTATGTTTTCACGGAGGCCACATACATTTAGTATAATTCCTACTGGTATCATCTTAAGTTGCACTTCAAATCAACCCCATGTCAGTGGGGGTACAAACTGAGATGATGTAATTATCTTCTAATATGCTTTCCCTACAATTTTTTGTAAACCTCTCAAAAGGAACTTATCTTTATCCACCTCATCTCTCTCCATGACTTATCTTTATCCACTTCATCTCTCTCCATGACCTGCAAAAACATTTATTCACTGTGCATATCATGGCCTTATCAGATCATTTTAAAAATGCCGATGCCTACTCAGATTTCTGATAAACCAGCATCACTGAACAGCCATATTCAACTGGCCAAGTATGAACTAAATCAGCCTTCTAATCCTCCTGTCTCTGCCAACCAGATCTCAGCTATCATTCAACTGTCAATGAGCTTCCATTGCTCAAGTCTTAGCTCTCCACAGTTCTGCATTATTGTTTTGCTTCATCCAAAATGGTTTGATTCTGCTGCTGCTTAAAGGTTGCACTCTACTGACTCTGCTGGAATCTGTTTTCACAGCCAAAGGTATCATAGCAACCAATTCTGTGAATGGTATTGCAAAAGATTGCCTCTGGCTAACCAGATTTTTAATTCCCAACTGGAGATGTGATAAACACAACTGAACTGAAAGAGAAATGGTCCTGTGATTGCTGAGATTCACCATTCAGACAGCAATTCCCCATCTGATTGCTCTTTGTTTGCTCCCAGATGCAGTCAAATTCAAATAACAACACTGCTAATTAGATTGGTCTCTGGCTCTTGGTTGTGACTGCTGCCCATTCGGGCTCAGGCCACTTACCAACGTTTTGTGCAATGGTTATTTTTTGCATTGACTTCAAATTCGAGTTGCCACTAGTTCAGTATTTCTGTTCTGTTTGGACCATTTCATCAGATTAAGTGTCAATAAGTCCTTTAATCAATCAGCAGCCAATGCCGTTTCCATTCCCAATCTACTGTCATGCGGTCAATCTCAGATGGGTTGGAAATCAATTTGGGTCAGACTAAAAGAATGAAGGTTGGACTGTCAGTGACCTGTAACCAATCCTCATTCAAACCACTCAGATCATTTACATCCCATAATCTTTGAAGTCCCACTTATAATTGGAGCTCTTTGTTCCTTACTCCTGTTCTGTCACTGATTCAGTTAGCCTCCTGCCCCTCAAATTCACTACCCTTCAATCTTTATCCAACTGTTTCAGTACCAAAATCACCTCTACCTGCTGTAATTCCTGAACACCTATCTTGTGAAGACTTTCAACTGGATGCCTTTATAGTCTTCTTCAGTCACAGTCTACAGCAATTCTGCAACCTTTCCAGGACTTGTGTGGACCCCCATCAAACGCTTATCAAATGTAGTTTAAAAGGTCTATAAGAACAGTCCCAATTATACAACTAGTTTGGATTCTCCTTACAAACCAAATCTCAATCCAAAACAGTCCAATCAGATTGATAAGAGGATCAGATTAAACTACAGCACTCTTCCTTCACCACCATTCAACCACAAAAATGAAGAAAGAAAATATAAAAAGTGTCTTCAACTGCTACCACTTCAAGGGTCCACCGTCCAGACGGTCCTCATCCATCCCGTTTAGAAAACACATTCCATTCACATCCAATCATCCACATTGCAAAAGGAATAAGGGAAAATGATTACCTGGATTTCAGCCACAGGGGGAACCTGATTCCACAGAAGTAGAAGTTGGAAGTGAACTGGTGCACTGTAAGAGAGATTGTGACAAACATTATTCTATCTTCCATTGCTGTCCCCACCAGCAGCTCCAATTGTCAAAGGAAATGGATTTCTTATTCTTCTCAGGATGCCTCACTAGCAGCAATCATGTTGTGCAATAAACTCTTCTCAGTTCACCTTGGAATTTGGTTCCCAAGAAATGGACGGCTGCTCCAGATCTCAGGAACATTCCTGAGTATCTACAGCCATGCTCTGAAGTACTGGCTATAGGGCTGCTAGGACTGACCCAAATGATTGGGGGGCTACCCCACTGCCCAACCCAATGGTGGCCTGAGCTCTACTTCTGCAATAGTTCTGCAGTTCAGATTGTTTGTTGGTTATTTCAACACCCTGAATACTAACAGATGTTAACAGAGATTTGGCTGGGAAGGCAGACTGCCAATGACGAAAAAGTACACAACCTCACTCGGTTACAAACTTGATTTTTTTCAAACAACTCCAAAATCTGTTGTTGCTGCCAACAGATATACCATGACTATGTTCCAGACTCAACCCAATCAACAGATATTATTAAACTCAATCTCAGCCTTATTTGTAGCTGATCCATTTCTAGCCTGAAGTCAGAGCCAACTTCTGCCTCCAGGATCCTCAAATGACCGACTCTGACCAGCACCTTCTTCTGCTAAGATGTCAATCCCAGTTGCTGCCTTTGAGCTCTGATACCAAATGTTGCAGCACCATCTTGCAAGCAGCTAGAGAGGAGCTGTTACATTTAGAGGCTTGTTGGTCCTTCAACTAATACTCACAGCATCCATGGATGACTGAGGAAAAAGCTGAGGTTACAGAAAAAGAAAAAAGTAAAAAACAAAGAAGATGATGGAGGAGGGAGAGAGAGAGAGATATAAAGGCCTAAGCCTGTTTTCAATTCATCAACATTCAGCAGCAATTACAACAGCCTGTGGCTCTTTATATAGAGCATGACTAATGTAATTACATCAGTAATCTTTCCAAGTGGAAATCTGTGATCGGCAGAGGAAGCATCTATCCTAATCCAAAGATTGGTTAGGATTCCCTTCTAGTAGCTTCCTCTTCTGGTGACTTCTTATGGGTCAAGCTCTGCCAGCCCACGTTACTAGTCATTGCTCAACCCCCATTTTACACAATGAAGACCATCCAGTCCCTTATGCACTACAGCCCACATCCAGCTCTTTGCTAACAACTAGCCTGTGTACCATCATATATAAACAGCCAACCCATGAAGCCATTTCCTATCGAGTCCATATGCATACAGCAGCTAGTAAATAATTAGTGCCTAAGCCCCCATCAGATCATCATGATTATGCTGTCTATGCCCAAGCATTCTGATGTCAACAGAAAACCCATATAGTCCATGCTATGCCCATGCATATGGTCAAACTATCATGCTATCAATCCCTATTTCCATGATCAAGCCACCAAAGTTATTATCACTTGCTGCCATTTTTAGCTTCATTGATCCTCATGACATTGAATTCAGTTCCCACTTAGTCAACCATTCCCTATGAAATCAGACCTAGTCCCATTGTAATTCCCATTCAATCAACCATTCAATCAGGCTGTTAACTTCCTGTGCATGTCAACAGCTCAGTTTCATTGTCATTTCAGGGGATTCTTTCGACTATTTCAGGGATTGGAGAAGTCTGTGTAGGTTCACAATTTGTTAGAGTAAATCATATACAATGTAACCAGTGTCAGTTTTGTTATACAATATGCCAAGATTGGCCACTTGACATGTGGGGTGGATTGTCCCTTGCCAACATTTGATGCAGGAACCTAGTCTTTTGTTTCCCAGATATCAAGTCTGTTGGTTCAGCTTTGTGTTGGTGCCATACATAGGCTTTTGTTCATGGTAGAATGATCAAATTCATGCTTTGAACCCAATTTTATCCATCGAAATGTGAAAAAAAGTTAAAAAAATAAAGAAAAATAATGATTGGTTTATTCGAAAGGAATCTTTTTAAAGCATTAAAAGGAAAAAAGCAAAAAAGAAGATAAAAAAGAGAGAAGGAAATTAGCCATTAGGTTTGGTTCTCCAAGAAGAAAAAAATACTAGAAAGGATTAGTTTTGTTGATTTCTTTCCCCAGTATTTGTTAATTAAGGCCAACAACAATGAGGTCTGGATTGGGTTTTGCTGATTAATAGATTTTCCTTTAGCCTTTTAGAATTCCTATTTCTTTTTATTATTTGAATTCTGAGCTGCTGGTTGAGGATTTGTAAATTTCTCCTCATTATTTTTCAGCTGACGCAAGGTCATTGGTTCAGCAAGCACGGAAAGAAGCAGCAGATTTTCGGTTCAAATGGGGATATGAGATGCCTATGGATGTATTGGCTAAGTGGTATGGAAATGCTACCTTGCAATCAATTTCCAGTATAAAGCTATTGTTGGAACTTGGAATGTTCTTTTGAAATCTTTATGGATGATATTGAAAATTGTTATTGATCCAAGGTTTTATCTATCTTTGGTTCTAGCCTATAAGAATATTTCCTGTCTTCTCAACCTGTTAAAACCAACCAAGTCTGTTTCAAAGTATCTGGAAATTCTAGCAGCACCTTGAAGTAGAATTGAAACTCTTGCTCTTCAGAGTTGGGACTTGTGATTCTGCAAGTCAAATTCTTCTGGAAATTCTAGACCTGCACCTTGAAGTAGAATTGAAACTCATGCCCTTCAGAGTTGGGATGTGCGACTCTGGAACTCAAATTCTTGGATCATGGACAACTTGCACACATGTTTACTTACTACTTATCTGTCAAATTCCCATCAGTATATTTTTAGTGTTGATGAAAGTCCTTAGATCCGAAAGTTGATTTATACTTAGTTGTAGATTTTTACGCTGTTATTCTAGAATTTGTGACATGCTATTTCTGCTAGTATTACATTCATCTCAAAAATACTGTTTTTCCAGTGTGTTCTGATATCCGTAAGTGTCTCTGCAGGATTGCAGACAAATCACAGATCTATACTCAGCATGCCTATATGAGACCTCTTGGCGTTGGTTTGCTACTGATCCTTTCTTTTGAAAAATTTCAAATCTTCTCCCTCTTGGCAATTCACGCGTTCAACTTCTTCTTCAATAGCAGAAATCATTTCCAGTTGCTCTTCAACCTTTTCTTGATGTTTCTTTATTACCTTTTCTTTTGTGAATCATGAAGCTGCAATGGTTTTGGGTATTGATGAAGAAAAAGGTCCTCAACTCTTCAAGTGTGACCCAGCAGGCCATTACTTTGGTCATAAGGTATTTGAAGATCCTTGGTTGAGTCACTTATTATAATTCATGCAAATCTTGCTGTATTTGAAGATCCTTGGTTGAGTCACTTGTTATAATTCATGCAAATCTTGCTGTATAGGATGTCCACCTCAAATTGGCACACATGGTGGACTAGTCTGTATTTGAAGATCCTTGGTTAAGTCACTTATTATAATTCATGTAAATCTTTCTGTATATGATGTATATGATGTCCACCTCAAATTGGCACACATGGTGGCCCAGTTTTTTGTGTGCGTGAACTTCATTTCTTTTTACTGATTTTTCTTGCTTGTGTATGGATGA
The DNA here is from genome assembly GCA_036873735.1 of Pouteria campechiana. Taxonomy (NCBI): domain Eukaryota; kingdom Viridiplantae; phylum Streptophyta; class Magnoliopsida; order Ericales; family Sapotaceae; genus Pouteria; species Pouteria campechiana. The sequence goes on from JAYJMB010013648.1 coordinate 32,151, forward strand.
TTTGGCATGTATATTTGTACCTGTAAATGAAAGTGATTATAAAGATATTGCTGATTGCTGCAATGTCGCATTCTTCACGCCCCCACTCTTCAGAAAAAAAAAGAGAAAAAAAGAGTATGTTTGGTTTTCATATACTGATGACCCATTCTATGGCAGTTTCTGAATCTGATTTATTTATCTGCCAGCATGGTAAAACTCCATAAAATAATTTCAGGTAATATAATATGCTTTGGCCATTCTCAGACCCTGCATTAGTGGGAGCGTGTGCATTGGGTACAGCTTTGTTTTATTGTACAACTACCTAAAATAGTTTCAGGCAATGTAATATTGCTAAAGTGGTTTTATCGTACTGTCAATATTTTGCTAAAATTTTCGTTCTGTGATACAGTGAGTGTGAGCATAGTTCTTATGAAATATTGTGGATCATCAGTTTGTGTTCTTTAGAAAACCAGGTTGTAATTCTCAGTATGAAACCAAGGTTTATGCAGTTATCCATCCACTACAGATGATATTTCTGGCATAAAAGGTTTCAAGAACTAACCCTCCAAGAAGAGAAATGACACATAATTTCTCACTGTTTTATATGTGAACTGGATAATGCCCAGCAAATTTTCTGTCACGGTATAAATACTATGTGAACAGTAAAGTTTGTGTTGTTCTTGATGTTATTGGCTTTGCAAAATAATCAGAAGTTAGAAAACAGGAACCCTTAAGCAACTTCTAGTGGAATCTCACCAGCTTCTCTATGCAATCTCCCAGAAGTTGCATTAATCTGACCATCAGGTTGGCTGTGCATGTACAAGCAGATGGATGAAAATGGACTATCTGTCCACATGGTGGTTCATCTATTGGCAGATGGTGTAAGTTTGCTAGCAGAACCTGGCTGCTATAAGTGGCACACTGGTTCATGCGGGTAATGAGTATGATTAAGATCCTACTTTGCAAAGCCTTAGCATGAGTTATTTACGGATTGGAATCATGGTTTACCGAGAAACCACAGAAGTCTAATGCAGTATATGTGCTTCTTTTTTTTTTTTTTTAATTAAGTTCTTTGTTCATTCTTTTTTCTTCATGAACATAGGCCACAAGTGCTGGGCTTAAAGAGCAAGAAGCTATCAACTTCTTGGAGAAAAAAATGAAGAATGATCCTGCTTTTACCTATGAGGAGACGGTGCAGGTAACTGTCTATTTTAAATGTATTTCTGGCTTTCTGCATGCCTTTCCCCCCCATTTCTGGGAACAAGTGTATCTATCAATGGTACAAAACTCTGGTAGAGGGATGAAAAAAGGAGGTCGGATTCAGTGTGTATCCAGCGCCATAATTTAAATGGTAATCCATGTCATTGTTGAATGAAGTTGTAATCCAAGTCAGTTATATAAATCTAGGTCTCCCTCTCCCTTTTTGCTATTTAGACAATGGTTTCTCAAATCCTTTTATAGGATCCTCATCTACATCCTTTTGAATCATCACCTTGCCTTTTATTCACTTCAAAACGAACTGGCCTTTTTGATCTATGGCATTAACCATCTAACTGATGAGTTTATCAATGCATTAATCAAAGGTGATCAGCTGATGGATCACTCCTTGAATGAGACAGTGGTAAAAAATTCAGCATCTTGATTTTTTATAATTTTAATTTGTATGTGCTTCTGGAGTTGTTCTTTTTCTTTTTAGGGCCTAACTTTTTGGATGGAGATGAAAACTTTTCCTGGAAAAGGAAATTTCTCATCACATTTATCTGCCTAACAACACATTTTTTAAATCATTATCTATCTTTCTGCATCATAGTGTATATCTATTTTTTTTTATTAAATGATTGATATATTCTCTATATTATTGTTATCATTTCCTTTTCCATCAAATCAATGAGGCCCATAACTTTTTTCTTATTTTGACATTTGAAAGGTGGTCGATGGATTGCGTAGTTATGAACATGGAAAATGATTCCATGGCAATGTTACTATGGAAATTTCCATACAGATGATCAGTTTGGGGCCCACAATGTTGTATATGTTAAATCTAATCCATTCGTGATGCTCATCACCATTAATGTAGCTAAAATTGAAAATTTTTTCTCAATTGGAGATTTTATATGAAACTCATCTTAATTGGAAACTTATATGAGCCACAAAATTCGTCTCATTTAAGAGTGAATACGCATCCAAAAAAATCCTTTCCCTATTTGTGGCTCGCTTAAGTCTCCAATTGTTTCTCATCTTGATTGGAGACTTATACGTGCCACAAAATTCGTCTCATTTAAGAGTGAGTATGCTTCCATAAAAATTCTTTCCCTAGTACTCATCCATAAAAATTCTTTCCCAATTTGTGGCTCACTTAAGTCTCCAATTGTTTCTCATCTTGATTGGAGACTTACATGTGCCACAAAATTCATCTCATTTAAGAGTGAGTATGCATCCATAAAAATTCTTTCCCTATCTGTCGCTCACTTAAAGCCTCAAATTGAAATGATTTTTTAAATCTTAGCTGAATCAGTGGTGGTAAGCATGATGAATGGATTAGATTTAACCTATGCATCATCGGGGCCCCCCATACTGACCATTTTCTTGGGAATTTTTGCAGTAATATTTCCATGGAATCATTTTCCTGTGAACATTGTAGAGGCATGACATTTTGGGCAGGTTACATTTTGGTAGTTATGCTTTATGCGAGTTCAATATTTTGCTTCAAGGTTTCATCTGAGTGTTCGTTCTAGATGGTTCCTTGTCATTTCCAGTTTTGTGGAAGGAATTCATCCTTCAAAAAACAGCGAAAAAGGGATACTGTGGGAGGTTGTTGACAAATTAGATGCTTCATATCCATTTGCTGTTATGCATAGGTTGAATGGTTTTGTGCTAAGAAACTAAGCACTGATTTGCTTTGGAAATTGCATTATGGACAGAGTAGGAACTGTTTGTTATATCTTTGCTCCCTCAACTTCCTGAATAGGTGTGAGTACTTTCTGATTGACTGGGATGGAATGTCCACTGTTGTTTCAAATATCAAGCAGGAAATCGAACCATCATTGCTTCTGTGCTTGATGTTTAAGAGAATCCAACGGCCCTAATACGACTGCCACTGCTTCTGCTTTTGTGCTGGATGTTTTAGAGAATCTAACAGCCCTATTACCACCCTCATTACTTCTACTTCAGTGGTGGATATTTTACAGAATCCAGTAACCCTATTACTGGCTTCTGTGCCGACTCTCTCTCTCTCTCTCTCTCTCTCTCTCTGTCTCTTCTATCTCTATACTTCTGAAGTCTTATACTGCCAGAGTTCCCCCTTTCTTTTGGTTATGTAGACTGCCATATCTGCCCTGCAATCAGTTCTACAGGAGGATTTTAAGGCCAATGAAATTGAGGTATGCATCTTCTCTCTGATTTTTTTTGCTTTTAAATAAATAGCCTAAATACCTGGGAGAATCCTCTAAGACAATATAATTTTTATATGATAATATTTTTATAGTAAATGAGTTTCATCCATCAGTGGCTGGAACCATGCTTTTGGTTTCAGCTGAAGTCCGACCAAGTTCATTTGGAAGTTATTTTTTGGTTCCGTGTTCCCATGTACTAAAATTTTGGCCTAGAATCACGAGAAGTGTATTGAAGATGTTCTCGAATGTGATTACTTCAATAGGTTGGAGTCGTGAAGAAAGAAGATCCAGTTTTCAGGGTGCTTTCAACCGAGGAGATTGATGAACACTTGACAGCGATAAGTGAGCGTGACTGAGAATGGAATGCCCAAAGAGATGAATATTTTATCCAGATTAGAGTGTATTGGTGATTTCCCTCCTTATTCGAGCAGGGATTAGTTATTTTTATAGAAATCATGGAATATGCGCTAGTACTGCCACACTTCATGCAGGCGTTTTCCTGCGTTGAATTATGCAGGAATGGGTTTCCTTTATCTGGATACTCATTTTATTTGTTCCCTTTCCAGTGCTCTGGTTGCTCGAACATCCGTACGGCACAGCAATGCATAATGTGTGGCCCAACAGTGTGGTTCAAATCATTGCCGGTGGATTGATAGCTCCCGTATTGACACTCTCATACAGTGTTTTCTGTCAATGATTGTTTTTGTTGTCACTTTACAAATCCCCCTACTTCTATCATCACGATGATAATGATGATGAGTTGTGGGTTTGTAAAAAGTAATTTTGAAAAGAGAAAATCAACGCAGCACAAGTTAAAGCCCTTGATGATGCATCGAAGGTCTGCTACTATTGGCCTTAGACCAGGGCTGCAGAAGAACTTGATACTCATAGTTTGAGAAATGTGCATGGTAAGGGCATATTGGTACAAGGGCTTGTCGCTGAAGTGGTTTACTACCACGAGTCGGCGTGGGAATAGATGCCGTACGACTCTTGATTCGAGTGCGACTTGTAGACTCATTTTCTTAACGGAGCAGCTTTGCACTCTTTCCCCTCAATGTTCATGGCCTTTTAAAGATTTCCTAGACTTATGATTAAACAAATAAAAAAGCGTTAATTTCAAATCTACAACTTGATCATTTAAGAGGCATTTGCAGACACATCGACAAATTCTATCTGTAGTTTTGGGTTCATCTATATTTTTGAGACATTAGTGAATATATTTACTGTTATTATGATTATATACCCATTTATTGTCATCTTCTTAGTTTAAAATGTGCATTTGTATCGAATGCAATTTATCTTAGACTTTTGTTGATACACTTAAATAGTTAATTAATTCATATTTAGTAAAGTTCACGATGTTGGTGATATATTTTAGGGCCTTACGATAATTTTTTAATTACCAATACAGCGAGCGCTGGTTTGAGTAAAACAGTACCTTAATAAATTTTCACAAGATGGATTACTTACGATAATATTTTCAGGACCCAAAGAACTTATTGCTTTTGTTATTAAAAATAATAAAAAAAAACATTTTCATTTACACACGTCAATGTCTCGAGCCTGTCATGAATTTATGCCTAATATCAGTTTCTCCTACCGAATTTTTTTTTGCCATTATCCGGGCTGAATCTCGTAGTCGCTTCTAACCGTCTTTTACTCTTATCCATCCCGCTATAGCCGATGCCCAACGCGGCTCACAAATAAAAAAATTCGAACCGACTTTTGATGGGCAGTGATTAACTGCTATGTTGACCAATGACCACCCATATCGTACGTAGTCCTGTGCCAGTTGTAGTGTACATCAGCATACACCCCCAACCCCCCAAATCATACATGAAGAAAATCTAACAAACAGAAAATTAGATGGTTTCTAGTAATTTCCACGGCACTTGATGATTCTCGAGCTCAGCAACCACAACAAGAAAATAATGCTCCACATCAAACTCCAACAACTAAAGATAACACCATCTATTAAATAAGAGACCGAGACAAAAACCGACGTAGAATGAGAACGGCCATCGCCGTAGGTGCCCACGCGCCTAAAAGCTACCAACTTGGGCAGAAATAAATCAACTTGAAAATCTAAATATTTTGCCTGCTTTGGTTGGTGTCACCTACACTGAAATTTCCACTTTATTTCCGACCGTAGAATAGGTGGACAATCTGGAGATCAGATCAACCGGAACGAGCGTCCATGCTCAAATTTGGGACGTCAACGAAACGGCGCCTTCTGCTGCTGATGACCGTGAACGGCGCCCTCTTTCGGTAGGCATTAGGCAAGAAGCAATCAGTCCACGTTGCCTTCTCAAATCAAATACATTTGTATTAGTCCCTCCTCTTCTCTTCGCATCGAAGAAAAGGAAAAAGAAGCTTTCTAAGAGAAAGATAGCGACAGAATCGATTCGGGCTAATCTTCGTACTATCTTGTCTTCTGCCTCATTCCTTACCCTAGAAATTGAGAATTACTCAGGTTCGTTGATCTTTCTCCCTTCCGTTATCTGTTTCCCGTGGACCGTGATACCGAATTTAGGTCTTGCTTGGGCTAGGTTAAGAAATTTAGATAAATATCAGCTTTTCGTGCTTCATTTGGATGATTTTTCGCTTCTGGTCTCGTGAAAAGTGTAGGCATTTAGGGTTCTAGGGTTTTAAAAGGATTTCTGCTGCTTTAGAGCTGTCTAACTTTCGCCGATTTCCTTTCGATTTTTCATATTTTGGGGGAAATTTTAGAATTTGGAGTCAGAAACTCAGTAGGAAGGAGGCTGTCTGTGTTTTTTTTTTTTTTTCCTATTCCTTTGTTTTCTTGTGTAGCTTGTATTTTGGATGTTAATGGAATTATATCCTTCTGCTTGTACTCGTCATGAGGTGAACACACTTAAAATAGTCACCGTCATTGTTGCAGATATTGTTGTGTAACTGTTCAGATGATCCTAGCCATCTTGAGAGAACTAGATGGGCAATTGCAAAAGAAGAATTCAGTTCTGTTACTGGAAATTCGGATTGTCAGGCGCATCCGAATAGTGCAACCTTTGTTCTTTGGCCCTACATGCTGTAATCCTGAGAAAGAGCTGGGATTCAGATACTTTAGGTTATGCAAGTGGTGTACTTGTGCACGAGGCTGCTTTGCTATGTTCTGCCGGAATATTAATGGGAGATTTTGTGGTCCCCACCTCTCTGGTTGTCCAGGAAGGGAGTGGTGCTTGCTGATTAGGGTGCTTTTGCACTGCATGTTAATTGAATCAACTGTTTAAATTTTATGGTGCATTTCTTGTCTGCTGAAATTGTGACTTTGGTGAATCAAATTCCTTCACATGCTGGAATTTGAGAGAGTCATCTCATTTCATTAGAAAACCTCTTTTGGATCTGAAGCTAATAAGTACTACTATCTCATGAATCGTGACTTGCTTGAGTTAGTAAGAAATCCATCCACTTTGTTTTTGTTTTTTGAACTCACTGTAACAACACTCAAATATTGTCAATTAATTGATCCATTTCCTTATAAATCCTTCTTTACTCAATATTCATGTGTTTCGCCGTGAATATTAGGTCTGGTTGCATGAGATATCATGGCAACAGCAACCATGGCAACAGCAGCTGGTGCTGCTGCTCTTCTTTACTACACCTTGAGTCGTAGGTTGCAGTCAACTCCATCAGATGATGACGAGGAGAATGGTGGTGATGCCCCCAAACTTGCTCCATCAGTGAGGACCCGGTTATTGCGTAGTCCTGCTCAAGCACCTGCAACATGGTTGGAGACTATTTCCACCTTGTCAGAGACCTTACGATTTACTTATTCGGAAACGCTAGGGAAATGGCCAATTGGAGATCTTGCTTTTGGCATTAACTTTCTCTTAAAGAGGCAGGCAAGTGTGAAAGACCTGATTTCTAGATGCTTTTCTACAATACTTTTTATCTCAGTGACATATATGTTCCCTGCAACTTCTGAGCAAGGAGTTTCTAACCCATCCTTGCCTGGCATGTCTTATACTGCCTTTGGAAGGAATTATTTGATGCTTATCGTCATGTTTAATGCACATCTGACTTTTCAGAATTAGAGGACTATGTTTATGACAAATTCAGGAAGCCTTTTTATGGTGACATGCAAAATGCGAATTATTAAGAGTGACGCCATAGAGTATTAGTTTAAATGATGTTTGATTGAAAGATTTGAAATGTCTGTTATGATTCAAGAGAGCTATTGGTTTTCCTTTGACCAAACAGAGCATCTAATGATTGGTTAGTGTTTGGGCCTAAATGGATGTGGCTGAACTCAATCGTATCCATATCCAACTGGCCATGGACAGAATATAGGTGTATTGAAATAGGTTTTCCCAATTGATATTTGGTCTAGGTGTTTTATAACCATATTTAAACGTAAACCCATTTTTAAATAGTTATATACTTAATAAAATGAGGTGCACCCAGTGCACAAGTTTCCCACCAATGCGGGGTCGAAGGAAGGCTAGATGTACTTAGCCTTAATCTCCATTTTCTTGAATGGCTGTTTCCATGATTCAAACTTGTGTCACCAAAGAATTAGGCAAAGAGCCTTACCATTTCCCTAGGTGACACCGTCTTATATCTATTTATTAAATAGTTATATAATTAATAGTGATGTTTTTTGCGCATGTATTTTCTTCATAAATTAATATGGTAGGTCATTCATTTTTCCTAATTAGATTTAATGGATATTACATAATGTACAATGATTGCACCAGGAGTATTTTATTGGATACTTTGCATATCCAGGTTTTTGGCCATTCAAGAGACTATTTGCACACAAGATTTCATTGTCATATTTGTCAAGACTCAAGATGTAGATTTGTGTGTAGAACTTCATATTTGAAGTTACTTTTTTAGTCACTTGAATTGTAGACTATAAGTGTTAATGGTTCACTGACACCCTGAATTGTTCTGTTCATGATTGAATGGCCCTATTATAATACCATTCTAATCAAATTTACTGTAGGCTTGGTTGCTCTTAAAATAGAAAAATAAAAATAAAAATAAAAGTGAGCGTCTCATCATTTTAACCTTTCCTAAAGCAAACTTTCAATGAAGTGTATTCATCTCTACAAATCTGTTTGGCATAAAGTGGTACTGTTAGCATGATACTTCTCGAAGATAAGGGATAGGATGACTGGGATATTTAATCTGCTTCTGGATGCATTCATCATCGATATTTGCATCTTATGGTGTTTTCAGAGCTAAATTTCTTTGTTACATACTGGTTCAACATGTTCTTAGATTTTATTTTCTATTTCTGATATTTCCATATTGCTGCATTTTGATTTGATAATTTTTATAATTTTCCTTCTAGTCTCTGACAGTGCTAAGAATTACACTGTCTCAACATTCAGGGAAATTTACCTGTTGCAAGCATATATGGTGGTAAAGATAGTGTACAGCTTACGGGAACTGAAATAATGACTGAGCTAAGATATCTCTTAAAGTTGCTGACTCTTTGTTGGCATTTCTCAAAGAAGCCGTTTCCATTATTTTTGGAGGAAACTGGATATTCTCTTGAATATGTTCTTCTTCAGGAGCCTAAAGCGGGAGTAAGTGATTCCTTGGAATTATCTGAATGTTGTGTCATTTTCATTTCTCTTTGTAGCTGTTTAGAGAGAAATAGCATTTCCAATTGATCTATTTTTTCAGAGCACAAATTTCTTTTATTATTTAGTTCTATTGATTTTTACTGGTACTGTTGTTGTTTGATGCAGCTTTTGAAACCTGCTTTTACAATTCTGGTTGACAAAAACACGAAATGTGTTCTGCTATTGATCCGGGGAACTCATAGCATCAGGGACACTTTGACTGCAGCAACTGGAGCAATTGTTCCATTTCATCATACAATTGTAAATGAAGGCGGTGTTAGCAACTTAGTTCTAGGCTATGCACATTGTGGGATGGTTGCAGCTGCTCGTTGGATTGCAAAGCTAGCAAAACCTTGTCTTGAAAAAGCACTTGCTGAGTATCCGGATTATAAAATCCAGGTAAATCACTTCTTAGGTGATCTCTGCATGTTAGATTTGCATCCTGCTTCCAAGATGCGGTTGTTACAAATTTATCAATCAAATTAGTAAATAAAAAGGTGCTGGATGGATGGATTCCATTTATGAATTTGAGCTTGAGAGATCGAACTAATTATCTTGAGTCATGAATGCCTAGTTGAGGCATATCCATAACCTTATGATGTAAAATCTTATTTATATAATGAACATTGATTGAAAAAACTTTGGGCTAAAGTTTATACTCTGCTGGATGTATGGATTCCATTTATGAATTTGAGCTTGAGAGATCTAACTAATTATCTTGAGTCATGAATGCATAGTTGAGGCATATCCATAACCTTATGATGTAAAATTTATATAATGAACATTGATTGAAAAAACTTTGGGCTAAAGTTTATAGTCTAGTTAGCATTATGCAATAACCAGTATTTAATTAATTCATTGATGCCAAACACTTGAAATGGAGAAAAGGTGAAGAAAAATTAGTGACTGCACGTTATTTATTTTGGTGATATTAATATAGATGAGTTTCCTGAATGCCTTCTTGTTATAAATTTGAACATTGGATCGATAATAGACTGATTAAACTTAATGTTTTTTCTTAACTAGGTGTGAAATAAAATTATAATTAGATATTTATAAATAATACATGGTAGATAATTTGGGTGGATTGGATCTAATAAAAGTATAATTCTTAATACAATTTTATGTATTTGGCTTTATAAGTATTTTATTCAGATGATATTTAGTGAATCATTTAAAATAATAATGTAATCAAACAAATGCCTTGGATTTTGTTTGTAAGATTTATAAAACCAATAAATGTTAATTTTTCATGCCTGAATGAATGGCATTTTTTTTTCCATGCATAAAATGTTTTTAATTTTGTGGGGACTTTTTGGGCGGGGTTGTGGGGGTGCATTTGTGAAAAGTGAAGATTGTCAGAAACATAAGGGAGGTATTTGATGGTATCCCTTGAATTAATTTCTCTGATATAAAAAATAAGAGGACCGCAGTTTTGAATGAAACTAGCTTTTTATGCTTGCATTTGTGTGATTATTTTCGAATTTTTTTTTCAGATAGTCGGACACTCACTGGGTGGAGGCACTGCTGCACTGCTGACTTACATACTAAGGGAGCAACAGGAGTTTTGCACAACTACATGTGTCTCATTTGCACCAGGTTTTGTTCTTTCTTTATTTCTTATTTCTTTATGGTTTTTGGAGAGTATTCCATGATGTTATGTTTTATTTGTCCATCTGTTGGCCAGCTAGGGTTTTCCTTTAATCAGTTTTAATCAGTTCTCTATCTCTCTCTCATGGGTTGCCTCCCATGAGACATCTCTTTGGAGCTTGGAGTGTGATCAAGAAATCCATAGGCACTTGTTTGATAAATCTACAGACTTTTGATAGATTAACCAACCACACACTTCATGAGAGCCATGAGCAAGTGAGGCTTGTTATGGAGGAACCAAGCGACATGCATGTATGATCCCCAGACTGTTGTTTTGGAAAATTCAATCATAAATTGTGTGTGACCCAGGAAATAACAAGCACTGGATTACCATAGCTGTATAATTAGGGGCATGCAAAATGAATGGTAGTTTCTGTATGTTCTTGCCATCTGTCTACTCGCGTGATTTTGGTTACACATCTTTGGATTCACTTCACACCTGCATCCATTACACTACAATCTACCTTGCAACCAAACAGAGTACTACACAATATGCCCTACATCCCTTTGTTTTCAATCATTATCCCTACCTTCTAATCTTTAATTCTACCTTTTCAATCATTTATCTCTATGTATTTTCTACTTTTTAATCAATCACCCTTATTCTTTCAATTATTCATCTACTTTTGAAATACACACCCAACTACATTTTACTCATCATGTTATTTAGTCTTTTCTGTAATACACACTCCACTACACTACATACCCAAATACACACACCCCTTTCCACCTATCCAAACACATTACAGGGTTTTACCTGGGCTGTGTGCATTCCATGGCTGAGCCCACATACAAATTTAAACTGCAATAACACGAGTGATTCATATAGGATCCTCCATCCATCTTGGTTTTCCTAGTCGTGCTTTTATATTATAATCAGAATACAAGGAACTTGTTTGGACTTAAAAAGAAATGAATCTAACGTTCCGTGTTTTACACTGTACTCCTTGTTCCATAAGGCAAATTGATTCACTGGATACATTATGTCACCATGCATTTAGTTTCATGAATCTTCCTTGGTAATGCATCCAGTGGGCAAAAGCAACACGTGCTGCAAAGAGTAGCACATAAACCTGTAGGTGGTGGTTTTTTGTTGGCAAGAACATGTTAGAGATCAAATATTTAGAAATGACTTCTGATTTGGCTGTGTCGAATATGCATCGGTACTACCATTTTTCTTAACTTCTCTTCCTATGTTTTAGTTAATGTGCAGATATCTGTTGTTCAAACATTTGCTCCATTGGTTTAGATTCTTCACTTGTTTTTATTATAAATATATATTTCTTTCTATGTGATATGTTAGCATATTTTTCGAATTTCATTAGTAATTTCGTTAAAATGTTCATTTACCCAAATGCATGACTGTTGAGGTGTTGTTTCACAACAGGAGGATAGTGCTGACATTGTCTTGTGCATGCAGCTGCTTGTATGACTTGGGAATTGGCAGAATCAGGTGTGCCCTTTATTACTTCTGTCATCAATGGAGCTGATCTTGTACCTACATTTTCAGCTGCTTCTGTAGATGACCTAAGATCAGAGGTTTGTAACCTCTTTGTCCTCAGGTGTTGTTATTGTTGCTATATTAGCCAGAGAGATTCTGATATCTATCTAGCATTTATTTCAGAAACATGCTCATAGTTTTAAATCTAACCAGATGCATGGTGCATAACAGTAAATGAGGCATAACTGATAGGGGACCAGATTGATTCATATTCTGGCTTAAGTTACTCTTATACATGGTCTGACTAACAGGGCCAGGCTAATTCTTGCAAGGCTTGTTTGGATAGGCAAGAACCTGAGGGAAAAGGAATTTTTTTTTTCCTTGACACGTTTTAGACACAAGAAATGCGCAATTCAATTTTTTCATAGGAAACTATAGTTTTTATTTGTATTCAAAGATCAATCTACTTTTTCATATCTGAACATTGAGCTTATAGATGGAAATAATCCTTACAGTGATTATACTTTCTATATCTTTTCTCTGGATTTTTTGCAACCAAACATGCCTTCAAGGTAATCTTTTATCATCGTGCCACCTTTTGGATGCTGCAAATGTACCATGCATGGGGTGGGGAACACATTTCCTTGCGACTGTGTCCCATACCTACATGCAAACCATATCCTGTGTCTTGAATATGATATGTTATGGTATTCTAGTGGCCAGCAAAGGGTTCTCATGGCCTTGCGTTATAGTTCTGCATTGCCTGCTACACGTTTTTTTGCTCCAGCAATGTGGTCTGTTCTCTGATACAGATGTTAAACCTTGCTTTCGTACAGGTGACAGCATCTGCATGGATAAATGATCTAAGGAATCAGATTGAGCAGACACGCATACTGAGCACAGTCTATCGATCTGCATCTGCTTTGGGATCTCGTCTTCCATCCATTGCCAGTGCTCGAGAGAGAGTTGCTGGTGCTGGTGCCATTCTACGACCAGTCTCCAGTGGTACACAGGTCTGTCTGCCTGCTTAGTGCTACTTGGGCCAATTTTACTATTGTTTGGATGATCTTAATGATCCAGTTTCCACATCTAATATAGATACTGAGGATGTTCTCCTCTTAACTGGTGGTCACCAACTAAACCAGCTTGGATCTCTTAGTGTGAGTTCAGGTTGTATGGTAGGCCACCAACTTGAAGGAAATGATGGTGACATGTCGTACTGCCCGCATTCTTACATTCCTAGCTTCTTCTGCATTTCTGTTGATTGATGCCTATAATTTTGACTGGTAAAAACCTTTTGTTTACATCTGCCTGATAATATGTAGGTTGTGATGAAGAGGGCTCATAATGTGGCCAAGGCAGCATGGGCCCGTCCATCTCTCAGGTTGGCCTCATGGTCGTGCATGGGAGCCCGACATCGGGCAATGGCTGTATCTTCTAACTCAAAAATGGATGAGAAACAGAGAGAAATTTCAACCACAAAAACTACGGATGTAGCTGAGCCACTTCTGACGTCGCATGAATCCACAACAATCATTGAAAGCACAGAATTGCCTGTATCAACATCGGTGGGCATGCCATGGAATTCAGATCATGACTGCTCTTGTTCTGGAGAAAGGACGTCATGTGCTGACATGGAAGGCAATGAGGATGATGGTGAGGATCTCATGGGCCATGGAAGAAGTGAGGATCGCATGACAGAAGAGGAGCTGTGGCAGCAGCTTCAGCATGAATTATACAGGCAGAAGGAGAGTGAAGATGACAATATTGCAAATGAGATAAGAGAAGAAGAGAGAGCAGCTGTGGCTGAGGTTGGGAGCTCATCTGAGAGCCCGGTGCAGGCAACAGCAGAGGCTCATCGCTTCTTTCCACCAGGAAAAATCATGCATCTCATTAATCTTCTTCCAGAGGAGTCGTTGAGTGAACAAACCAATTCGGATAGAGATGATGAAGACCAGCAGCCCGCTGGGTTGAAGGTGGGGATTTTCTTGACGCCAAGGTCACTATATGGGAAGCTAAGGCTATCTCAGTCTATGGTTAATGACCATTTCATGCCTATGTATAAGAGGCAGATTGACCTGTTGATAAGCGAACTAGAAAGTAAGCATCAATAGGCAGGGGATGCGTGGAGGAGAGTGCGTTGTGATGGATGGAGATACGCTTTTTTTGTTTTCTACTTCTTTTTTCTTCGCAAGAAATTCCACGTCTTTTTAATCTTTCATCTTACATTGTATATTTATTCAGGAAAATTTTCCCAACAAAGTGTTGGGAACTGATTTTCATTTTGATTGTTTTAAGTGTTGGATCGGTCAATTTACAGAAGTGTACCAGATTCAG
>JAYJMB010013659.1:0-27737 GCA_036873735.1 Pouteria campechiana
CCCCCCCCCCCCCCCCCCCCCCCCCCCCCCCCCCCCCCCCCCCCCCCCCCCCCCCCCCCCCCCCCCCCCCCCCGGGAGTGTATGTAGCTGAAATTACGTGGGGAATTGTGGAAATCGAAGCCATGGCATTTCTACTTCTTGACTCAAATTTTGAATGTGAAAGGATCATGTAGTTTCCATTTCATCTCAATCATGCCTACTATGGTGACTGGAAAACCCTAATGATTAAACTCAGTCATTATGCGTCTCACGGGAATTTTTTGTGATTTAAGTGAATGAATGACATACGAATTTCCGCACCTTGTACTTACCGCCATGGTCTTATAGTTTTCTGTTTTGTTGCAGTTCTAGCCCTTGAGAAATGGCTGGTGTTTCTAAAGATGATTCGCCTATACCATCAGATCCTGCTTCTCAACTGTCAAATGAACCCATTAATGTGCAATTAACTGGGTTTAACACTGGGAGCGCTGCTCGAAGTGCTATTAGGAGTACGACACGGAGTGTCTCAATGACTACTGCAGTGAATGCCATGGAGCCCTATGAAAGTGAAAATAGCCTTATGTTTCACACAGGTCCTTTAAATGGCACAAAACAGCCCCTGTTTGTACCAATGAGTGGTCCTTTATATACCATTAAGAAGTTCGAAAACCTCCATCAACCTATGAATGGGAAATTGGAAGAAAGAACAAATGGAGCCAAGGAGTCTTGTATTGAAATGGGCCAAACAGACTGGCCAGATGACAACTCACCAGCAAAAAATGAACATCTCTTGAAGTCTGGACCTTTGGGTAGATGCAATGATCCTTTCTGCACCACTTGCCCAACGAATTATGATTTCAATGCAGCACAAAAGAAATACAAGAGAGCTTCAGCTTTTGAACATAAGGTGACATATCTTTCCTCAGTGATTGAGTTCTTCATGTCAGGTTGTTTTTCTTTTACTAAGGAGGCAGTAAGTTTGGTTCTTAGAAAGGTATCATACACAGCAGGTAGCTAAGAAAATTGTTTATTGATGATAGATATTTTTAACATGGTTGAATTTATATTTCTCTGATTGTGAAAATCATCCTAAATTTTTTGCATATTGTTCCTAGTTCCATCTATAATACATGCAGAGGTTCTGGAAGGGGTGATAAGTGTGAGATGGTTAGAGCTACTTGGGACAATCTGATAGAATTGTTTGTTGCCCATTGGTTACCAGTTAGTCCTGTTTGGCTTTTGCTCTCTTACAGACACAATTTCTGAATCCAATCCCCTATTCCTATGAAAAAGGACAAAGGAAAAGAACATAGATATATGAGCCCATATTTATCTATGTTCCCCACAGCTCTCTTGCTTATATGAATTCATATAACTAGATATTCCAAGTTTTGATTGCTTTACCTTTCTAGTGCAATTAATTCATTCAAGTGTTTCCTCCAAGTGCCCTAGGGAATCAAATACCATTCCTCGCATGCTGCTTTTGACATGATTTCAGAGCACCTTGTGCAATCTGCTTACTATATCTACATGCTTGCAAGATCATATAAGTGGCTCCACTGCATTAATTTGCCCAGTTTATTCATGGTGGGCTGCAAAGTATGTCAAATGGAGGGAAATGGTCATTTTTAATCCTTTCAACTTATTACATGTTTTTTCGTGATGCTGTGGCCCTAACTTATCTTTTCTGGGCTACTGCACATGTAAGATGGGGCCACTTGATGAATTACCTACTGTGATTTCATTTATGCATGTCATATTGGCACATTTGTGGAGTAGAATTAAAGAATCCTACTTTTTTTTTTAATCCTTTGAACTTATTAAATGTTGTTGCCTGATGTTGTGGCCCCTAGCTAGTCTTCTCTGGGCTGCAGATGAGGCTGCTTGATGAATGACCCACTGTGATTTCATTTATGCATACTGCATTGGCACATGTAGAGTAAAAATAAAGAATCCTACTTTCTGGACAGTTTTAACATTTCTTATATTTTTGATACTGGCTTTCTCTGTCTATGGATGACATCTACTTGTATCTTATGAATGCATATAATTTGTTTTTAACTTTTTATACAGTTCCATAGCACACTTTATGGGGATGCCAAAGGTTGGGCGCAGAAATCTTTTTCATCTTTGAAAGGGTGTATTCCAGGCATTATGAATCCACATACCAAGGTCGTTCAACATTGGAACCAGTTTTTTGTGATCTCTTGCTTCATGGCGATATTTGTGGACCCTCTGTTTTTTTTCTTGCTGTCTGTTCATGAGGTAGTATTCTGTCTTGTTCAAGCTAAAGAAATCAATTTATATGTTATCTGTGCATTTTTTGTTGTCCCAAAAATAGATAGAATAAAAAATTAAAAAAAAAACAAAAAAGCTAAAGGAGAGAAGGGGTGTGTGTGTGTGTGTGTGTGTGTGTGTGAGAGAGAGAGAGAGAGAGAGAGAGAGAGAGAGAGAGAGAGAGAGAGAGAGAGAGAGAGAGAGAGAGAGAGAGATTTGTTTTTATGCTTAATACTTGGAATCTAGCTAGGCTTAACATGCATACTAGTAAACTGAAATTTTAACCTACTACTAATATGATGCATCTTCAAGGTCATCTATTGTCAATACCCTATTGAAGCTTGATGATGCTCAAACTTCTTGTCATAAGAGTTATTATAGCCTTGTTGCACAACTTCTACTGTCTATATTGAGGATGGTGACTAGAATGACATGGGTATCAAACATTTGAGTGCAAGTATGATTTTGATGAGGATGATATGTCTGCAGCTTGGTTCCAGTTGTAACTGCCATCAATATGATTCCACAACAAACATTGGGCTGCCAAACTAAAACCACCTTCGTAACCACCAATACATTTATTATTGCTCTTTATGTATTTTTACTTGCACGTTTCCCTTTTTCCCTTTTTTTAACTGTTACTTTCAACAGAAACATAAATGTATTATCTTTAATTGGTCTTTGGCAAAAGCGATTGTGGTCGTTAGAAGCTTCACCGACTTCATCTACTTTCTTCACATGCTTTTACAGGTAACCTTCATTTGCACCATTTCCAGAGTTCATTCATAAATTTTGCCAATGAAAATGTCTTTGTCATTTGTTTTGGCATTCATTAATTTAAATAAAAACTGATTCTGAGGATGCTGTTGTTTCTCTGTCAGTCCAATAGGTAGATTGGGAGTACAATATGTAATATTGTTGAGACTTGAGACTTATCACGAACACTCTCTTGCTAGAGGCTGCTTTCTCTAGAAACTTTCTCACCAACTTTGACTTTCAAGAAGGCAACTAGAAATTTCAGGTCAATTGTATAACCAACCCTTTGTTATAAAAAGTTGCAAGGCCCCCCCATTGTGTGTGTAATAGGGAATTATATGGTGTATTGTGAGAGTGTGTTTGTAAGGCTTGGGTGTGAGGATTTGTATGAGAAATTGGGCATGTGTGTCTAATTTAATGTATTATTTGAGTATTGGAGTTTGCTACTTTTGATCTGCAGTTGGTATTTGAACCAATGGTTAGGGACTGTTATAAATACGCTGCTAAGCAAAGATCATCCTTTTGCACAGTCCAAAACTGTGAATGTGGTTGACCATTGATCTAGGATCATGCTTGCTTCATTGAGTTCAAGGCATTACCAAGTCAAAGATGATGGATCTTGAAAACATAACTAACAGTATGGTGAAGCTCGACAATCATAATTATGCAATTTGGCGAACATGCCTTAGGTTCTATTTGTAAGGGGAGGATCTGTGAGAAGTTGTTAATGGCAGTGGGACTACATCTCTATCATGAGAAAACGTAGAGGCACTAATCAAGTAGTGAATTAAAGCTGGCAATGCAAGGTGTGTACTTGAATCCATCATTGAAAATAATTTACTTGTTAACATTGAAAGCTGGATGACACTTGACGAAGTATGGAATACCTTTGTTGCATTGTTCTCAAGGAAGAACACAGTAAGGCTTCAACTTTTGAAGAGTGAATTAAGGAGAATTACATAAGATGATATGTCAATCACTGACTATTTCATAAAGATGAAAGCCCTATGCTGTGAAATTTCTCAATTAGATCCTAAATCCAGAATTGATGAGGTAAAATGAGAAAGTATTTTTATTGATGACTTGAGACTCTAGTGTAATAGGTTTATAACAAACATTCAAGGATGGCCAACTCAACCATCCTGTGTGGATTTGGAAGGATTATTAACTAATAAAGATGCTTTGACTAAGCAAAATGGCTGGAGTCTCATTAACAAATGATGAGGAGTTACTCTTTAGTGGTAAGAAAAGAGATTAACTAAATACTCAAGCCACACAATCAAGGAAAGAAGAAGAAAACAAATCGTGAAGGCAGCAATGGAAGGCCTCTTTAAGTAGGGAAAGTTTAACAAGACCTGATTAAACTGGTATAATGGTCTAAGAATTTCATGAGACAAAGTGGTGAGTTTTATGACTATGGCAAGAAAGGCCGTTCTACATGTGACTGTTGGTTTAAGAAAACATTTATCGAAGGCAACTTAGTTACATTTGGGCCTTGCCAATAAAGTACTAATGGTGAAGATGAATGGTACTTGAAAGGATTATTTGTCATAGTTGAGCTTATGCTAGATGAGGAAAGCGATTCGAATGAAAGGAAAGATTTGAGTGTCAAAAAGGGAGATAGACAAAGTCACAAGTTCTATCATCACTAAGTCGGAGATATTAGTTTTTATCTTAACAAATCCTAAAATAATTAACTACAATAAAGGTTGGATAGGTGGCACTAGTTGCTCGAATCACATTATTGAAGATCAAGGGATATTGCACAATATGCCCGAATATAATAGAGAAGCGAGTGGTTGTGATAACTAACAACTCAAAGTTATCAATTACTCATATTGGTGAGACAGAGATTGCGCTTTGCTATAGTTCACATTGAGTGCAGCTACAAGATGTCTTTCACACACGAAGGATGATGAAGAAATTACAATTAGCATAACAATTGCTAGCATCATCAATTATGTGGTATTTGGCTTAGAAAATGTGAAGGCATACCAGAGACTAAAACCATCAAGCATGCCAATCGTCCAAGAAAGAAAATTGGATTCAATTTATGTAGAGTCTTCCCATGTTGATAAGACAAGAAAAATGAAATTGCTGATTTATGGCACACTAGGTTTGGGCACACAAGTTGTCATAAGCTAAAGGTAATGATGGAGCAATCAATGCTTAAAGGTCTTTCCCAACTGGAGATTCAAGGAGATGTCATTTGTGTAGAGTGTTAATATGGCAAGGATCATCAATTTCTATATATGAAATCAAAAAATAGACACAATATGCCATTAGAGCTTATCCACTCAGATGTGGTTAGTTGGCTAAAGCAAGCATCAATTAATGGAATACACTACATGGTCACCATCATTGATAATTTATTGAGGTACATATGGATTTACTTAAACAAAAATCTGAAGTTTTAGAGAAGTTTAAAGAGTTTCATGAGAATGTTGAAAGTGAAATTGGTAAGAAGAGAAGAATGGGGGAGAATACACATTCATGAATTCCTTGTATTCGTGAGAAAAATTAAGATTTGATCAAAATTTAATTGTTTAGGTAAACCACAACAAAATAACATAGCTGAGAGCAAGAATCAACACTTGACAGAGATATGCTGAAGTATGTTGCATGAGAAGATGGTGCCTAACAGATTTTCAGCACCATGCATGAAGACGGTAGCCCATGTGATCAATCAACTACCACAACCAAGGCTAGGATTCATCTTACCCTATCAGAACTATGGAATATTAAGCCCATAGTAAGCCACTTTAGAGTATTTAGGTGTCTATGCTATGTATTTATACCTAGTCACTTATGAAGAAAATTTGACAAAAGGTAATTCATTTTATTTTTATTTTGTGGGATGTGACCATTTAAAGAAAGGATGGAGGCATTATGACCCCAAAATAGTACACTTCTATGCAATAAGAATTGTAGTTTTTGATGAAGCTTCTTTATGGTGGTCATTAAAGAAGTGATTTTATGAAATTTGAAAGAGCTAAGGAATAACCTACAATAAAATTCGGGGGTGTGGGGGTTCAAATTGAAATGCAAGAGGGCCAAGAAGAGGTAGAGTTTTATCCTCTAGTGATAATTAAGAGCCACAACCAAGAACATCAGAGAAATTGGTGAACCCCTGGCAAACTAGCGTATACTAGAAAATGCTAGAAGAGGTAACTAGAAGAACCCTAAGAATTAGGACAAATTGAAACTACATCTAAGAAGGTCAACAAGGGAGCCAAATATGCTAAATACAAAATATGCAAATGTGGAATTGACTAAAGATTAAGGGAGCCAAAAACATTTAAAGAGTCAATTTAAAGTGAAGAATGGGGGGCATTTTGGCATTAATCAAACATGGGCATTAGCAACAAAGCCTTGAGATGCGGAACCTATATTATGCAAATGAGTGCATAAAGTAAAAGCTCGTCCTGATGGATTAAAAAAAAAAGAGGTGCAAAGCATGAATGCATGACTGGTGGCTGAAGAGTTCTTTCAATAATATGGACTAGACTATATAATAAAACATTTAGTCTAGTTGCAAACTCTCACTATATAATGTGTTTTAATAGATTGGAAGTAAGTCTTGGAAATTATGGCAATTGGACATGAAGAAAGCTTTTGATTGGTAGCTAGTAAGTCTTGGAAATTATGGTGATTGGACATGAAGAAAGCTTTTCTTTGTGAAGAGGTTGATAAATATATGTACGTGAAGCAACCTAAACGTTTCAAAAATAAGGATAAGCTAGGTATTGTTTGCGCATTAAGGAAGAATTTTTATGGGTTGAAGCAAGCACTAAACATAGCAGAGTTTTAGTTCAAACTGGATACTCCATAGCTCGTTTAGTTTCAAGTTTCTTTAGCAAGTTATGTAAAGACAAACTAATAGTAGTGTTAGTCAATGGGAATGACCTTATATCACTGGGCAAAATGAGTTTGGCAAACAAAAAGGAACTCATTTGTAAAATTCAAAATGAATGAACTTGCATAGCTTAAGATAGAAAGGATAAAAGAAGGGTTATTCTTGTGCCAAAAAATGTATGCTAGGGATTTGCTACTGAAGTTCGGAATGCTCGCGTGCAGACCAACATCCATTCCAGTGGAGGATAATGCCAAGCTATGTGCAAAAGAAGGCAAAGCTTTGGGAGGTATAACCATTTATCAATATGTAGTAGGTAGTCTAATCTATTTAACATTGACACGACTAGAGCATATGCAATGGGTATAGCAAGTCTGTTTATAAAGAAACTTAATAAACCTCACCTTGAAGCTGTGCAATGAATAGTATGTAAAGGGAACATTGTCTAGGCATGTTGTATAAGAAAGGAGAAAAATGCAATGTGATTAGCTATTGCGACATGGATTATGACGGGTTTCATGACACAAGAAGGTTAACTACTGGATACAGGTTTACTACTAGATCTGCAGTAGTATCTTGGTGCAGTAAAATGCAACTAACAGTATCATTGTACACGACAGAGGTAGGGTACAAGGCAGAAACAATGTAGCCCAAGAGAGCACATGACTAATGCTGTTTACCGAAGATCTTTATCATTAAATAAATGAAGAAATACAATTACACTATGATGATTAATTGCCAATATGAATAGTAGAAAGTCTAGCATTTGATTTGAGACCCAAGCATGTAGTACATTATCACTTCATTAGAGAAAAAAAAATGCTTCGAGGAGAGATTGAGATGTAGAGTGTCATGATGGTAGATCAAATTGCTGACATATTCACCAAAGGGCTTAGTCCTTCAAAGTTTGAACGTTTCAAAGGCAACTAGGCATGATTAGTAGAATGGAGTTAAAGATAAGAGTTGGTGATGAGGGGGGAGAGTCGAGAGTCATCACTGTCTCTTGCCCAAATCTTCTCTCTCTAGAAAAAATTTCACCCACTTTGACTTTCAAACAGGCTAGTAGAACTTCGTTTTATAACTGATCCTTTACTAGTATAAAAGGGGGCATGGCTTCTTCTTTCGTTTATAAGAGATAATTGTATGGGTCTTGTGGGAGTGTGTTCATAAGGCTTGGGTGTGAGAGTGTGCATGAGAAATCAGGTGTAAGTGTCCAAGTTATTTTGTTATTTGAATATTGGAGGTCACCACTTTTGATCTACAATTTTTCCCAAGCACGACATGACCAATTTGTAAGATTTTTGGGTTGCAGTTCAGGTTGGCTTACATTGCTCCTGAAACAAGAGTGGTGGGTGCTGGAGATTTAGTTGATCACCCAAAGAAAATTGCTCTTCACTACCTGCACGGATACTTTCTACTGGATCTTTTTGTTGTATTACCACTGCCTCAGGTACCCTTGCATCTCACATTTTTGTTGGTTCGGATTCATACTCTACTATTCTTCAGTTTGTTACAAATAATTATTTGTTTGGTGAAAGAAACTTACCACATCATATTTATCGACATGGTGGAAAAGCTGTTTAATTGGATTCTATTTTTTAAAAGTCATACGCTGCCATGAAAAACCTGATCTAGAATCAGGCTCATTAGCTCATCGATTCTTCTAGTTGTGTTTTAAAAAAGTGAAAGCGATAAAAGAGCTCCAAAATATTCATGTTAGGTGGGCATTTCAGCCTTCTGGATAAGTGTGATATCCTATTTTTGGTTTGCTCTTCCTTGGGGCAGGCTTACTGACCACGTAGGCATTTTCAATAAGAGCAGAATGTCTAATTTATTTCTCTTATGCTCTAATTATGTTTAATTGTTTTGCTGTGAAGATTATGATATTGGTGGTGGTACCCATGTACTTGGGATCATCAGCGGCAAATTATGCAAAGAATCTGCTACGCGCTACAGTTCTTATCCAGTATATACCAAGGATAATAAGATTTCTACCTTTGCTAGCTGGTCAAAGTGCTACAGGCTTCCTATTTGAGTCAGCATGGGCGAATTTTGTCATCAATCTTCTGATTTTTGTACTGGCTGGTCATGTGGTTGGGTCATCTTGGTACCTCTTTGGAGTACAGGTTTGTGGAATCTTTTTGCAAAAGATAATAGTTGTTTATTGCAACAAATCTTAATTAAGGTTCTCATCCATATACAGTGCCTTTCGAATGATGTATCATTTATAGAGCAGAGGATGGTAGGATATTCTCTTCTGTAATGGCTGTATAATTGCTCTCCACCTCCTATGGTTAGCACTAATGTTTGCTATATCACTATTGAGAGACACATTGATTCCTTGGAAAAGGAATATTTTGAATTTATTGCCAAGATACCAACATCACTTATGACATCATGATGACAGAGACATTAGGAAACATGAAGAAAATAAGGCTGTGACTGAAATGTAGGAAAGTTCAAGAGACACACATGCAAGACATAAAACACTGAACTAAGAAAAGGCTTCCAATAAAATTTATTTTTCAATATATGTTTTGATGAAAACTAGTTTAAAAAATAGGAATAAAGTTTAGTTGATGACTCAACCTACCATTCTACTTTTAATTGCAAATATCCACTGCAAAAGTATGCATAACTATAAACATCATTTCAATAATTTTTTTTAATCTTCAAAATAATTCTGAAATTATCAAACAGATAGATTAACTTTTAATCATTGTACATTATTTATCTATTTATTAGAACTTCAACTTCAAGTATCTAGGTGAAATCAACCAATTTGCTGAGTATCATTAATATTTCCCTGATCAGATAAATCAGAGACATTATAATGAGGTTAATAACCACTTCATTTGTGCTTTCAGCAACTAGGTCACACAATCTATGGTTTCCAAGTTTCATTCAGATACCAATTGTTTGGATGTTGAAAATAGTTGGTTTCCACTGGTTCTCATGCTCATTTGGTATAAATTATTATGAAACTCACCCTCATGAGAACAAATAAAAAAGAATATATATATATATATATGTGAAAAATAAATTAAAAATAGAGACATGTGAATATCATGAAAATGGTTAGTGTGAACAGAGATTATATGACGATTTTGCGACATAAAGTTACAAGTTATGGATGCGTTATCCATGGTTCTCTGATATGGAAAGATAAACTGTAAAATTTAAGAAATTCTGTCGCGAATAAAGAATTTAAGCAGTTTTTCTAAGACAATAATTCCCAGGACCCCTTAGCTAACATTATAAGGGTCACACCTTTTGGTTCCCATTGTGGAACCTATGGTGTATCTGAAAAATTGGAATATAGCAGAGAATTTGATATGCATGAATATGATAAAAGGTACAATTCCCTGATTAGATACAGTCCATGGGAATTTCAGATTGTGGAAACGTTTTTTCTCATTCAAAATAGACATGAAGGATTTATTTCCTCATGATGAGCTGATAAGAATAAGAAGGTTCTCATGATATCTCTTGGAGAGTATTATTCTGCCCTTTTTTTTAATGTTTTTATTGCTCGTGGTCGTAACATTACCCTTTATTTTTATATGATAATGTTGACGGAGAAAAGATCATTACATGGATCTCTTATCAGTTTTGGACTTGAAAATTAATCATGTGAAGCAGAAGTGTCCATTATTTCTCTGTCAAACTTAATTTAACTTACATGAGCTTGTGAAAGTGTTGGAAAAATTCTCAACTTTGTTGTTTGCCCAATTACCATGGTGTTTATTTTCCAGATCTTTTAGTTATTTCCTGTTTGACTTTCATATCTTCAGTTCAAATAGGTGGTCTTTCCCTTCAGTGTTGATTTTGTGTATAATTTGCAGCTTGTTTTTATCATTATGTGCACACAATGATCTATGCAATTGTAATTGTAACCTTATTGTCAACTTGTCTTAGAGAGTGAACCAGTGCCTCCGGGATGTCTGCTCCAACTCCAAAATTCAAGGCTGCAGAAAATTCATAGACTGCGGGCATGGAATAAATACAAGTGAATTTAGTACACCGAATAGGTCGCTTTGGACAAACAACAAGCATGCATATGATTGTTTTGTTACTGAAAAAGGTCATTTCGACTATGGAATCTATAAACAGGTTGCTCTTATTTCTACAAAACAGAGCATTGTTACAAGATATGTGTACTCTTTATTTTGGGGTTTCCAGGTACTCATACTTTCTCTATCTGACTTTCCTTCAGTTTCTTTATTCTCCAATAATTTGGTCATAGTTAATGCAAATATGTTTCCATTAAACTAGGTAAAGATAATCTTTTTATTGAGGTCCACATAAGACGGTACTGTTTTTATGAATTGGTTGTAGTCCTCAAAGTAAAAGGAGTGATATATCCAATAAGCTGCAAAATAAATACTTTAACATTATAGGGAGTTCACAATGTTTTCCTGGAAACCTTTTTTTTCTACTCTTTTTTTGTTTGGGGTCTTTTTCTTCAAATGTATATAGAAGTGTATGAAGCCTACAAACTGGGTAAATTGAGAGGGCTGGAATGTAAATTGAGAAGGCTGGAATTCTAAAGATTCACTACCCTCATGCCATGTGGACCTTTCCTTTCATGGACCTGAATAGGCTCATTATCTGTTTCATTTATCCTGAGTGTCTTATTTTCACTGGTCAGCATCAATTTCAGCCAAGGTTCTAACCATCTCATACTTTTAACTGAGCTACAGAGACAAATTTTTGACAAATCTTATGCAATAAAATTTGTTTGTGTGTTACCAACTGAAATTACTAGATGACTGAATTAAGAAAAAGCTACCAACCAGCATATTTCATAAATATTTCTATCATCATAGCAACTGAAAGCAATTGACTCTGAAACGTTGGTTTTCCTTCTGAATATCTGTCCCATCTTCTAGAAAGGAGTTAGCCTCCACCATCTTCACACTATTAATTGGATTCCCTCTTGGTCATACGTCTCCCTGAGGGAAAACCTTTTGGCTTGACAGCATGCATTTTTTTTCATTAAAAATAAAAAGATATGACATCAAATTATGTTGGATCATGTGTATCTATTGCTAATAAAAGAGATGAGACAACAAGATCCCAAACCTGATCTAGGTTTTTAGCAGTCAGCACTACAATTACTGGAGAGATGATTGGTTCCAATTCTGCAAACTGCACGCAGATGTCTGAACATTTGATTTCTTTGCTCTGGAGGCATTACAAGCACATCATTCACCTTTAAAAGCAGGAACCGAGTGTACTCTTGGAGCACAGAGAATGGTTGTGAAGCATTATCCCACCACAAACAACAATTGGCAGGAATCTACTTATCATTTCAAAAGTTATTCTTAACAGGTCCATTTTAAAATGTGTTGCAGTTACTGCCCATTATAATTGGATGGTGAAGACACGTGCTTGTGAACCGTGCTTGCACACTGTCACATCATGTGTGTATTCTGTTTTTATTGAACTAGTCATTTTCTATTCATGCTCATGCTACTGTGAGATGTTAGCTGCAAACTACTTTGGTTATTATTATTTTCCCCCCTTCAGACACTACCTCTTTAATGGGACAGCCTTTTCTCCAACATGACCATATTGTGGGATGTGTAACATAAATTTCAACCTTAGCCATTATGTTTTTTAAATTTGGAGGTGGAATCATTTAGAGCAATTTTTAAAGAAATCTGTTGTTATTCCAATATGTTTACCTTGAAATTTCTGAATTTTTTAAATTGGTTATACAGTCACTCTAACGACCTTTTATTCTCTTCGTGGCATTCTGCAGCAAATAAGTACTCTGGCAGGAAACCTAGTTCCAAGTGACTTTGTCTGGGAAGTTCTGTTCACTATGGGCATTGTTGGACTTGGTCTATTTCTTTTTGCTTTACTCATTGGAAATATGCAGAATTTTCTTCAATCTCTTGGCCGAAGGTAAACCATTATTCACCGAGGATCTCCTCTTGTTGAATGCAAACCATGTGATGTTTTAATCATGGCATGTTGAACTGTCTTAATTATGCTATGTTTTCAATCAATATGATGATTTTCCCTCTTTTCTTCTTTGTTATTGTGAGACTGTGTTGTTCAACCTATGCACTCACTAGTTGCCCCTTTTTATTGCTTAAGGAGGCTGGAAATGCAATTGAGGCGTCGAGATGTTGAACAGTGGATGCGCCATCGGCGTTTGCCAGATGGCTTGAGGCGGTATCTTTTCTTCTGCTTTTTCTCTTCCTTGATCAGTATATTCAGTACTATGGTTTCCTTATGTTCATAGAATATTTGTCTTCAGATCTCCATTTTATATTATGATGTAGTTTCATTCATTGGCATCTGTTGCTGCAATATGAATGTCATGTTTGGGATGAAAACTTGAATACGCTGCTAATAGTTTCTATGCTCTATTTTATTTATGATGTCATCCGACTTTTATATTCACTAATTTTGAGGTTTTCCAGGCGAGTACGGCAAGCTGAGAGGTTTAGCTGGGCTGCAACTCGTGGTGTAGATGAAGACTCACTAATGTCAAATTTACCAGAGGATCTACAAAGAGAAATACGCCGCCACCTCTTTAAATTTCTCAAGAAAGTGAGCACCGAAACTTTTTCCAACTTCTTTATGTTCATGCGAACAAAAGAGATTTTATTCTCAGATGCTGTGGAACTCTCACGTGTTCATTCTTATGCAACCATATTTAGAATATGCACTTCTTTCATCATGTGAGACCAATTTGTGTAGAGGAGATGGCCAATAGACCATGGGGGTGCTTCCATCCTCACCCAAACCACCCACTCACATCAGTAAGCAAACAGCTACTTCATCAAGAAGAAATTGTTGGTGCTCCTGGTTGAGTATGTATGCATGATCTAATTGATGGGGCATGTTTTCACCCAAAATTTGTGCTGGTTCATCTTCATTGCCCACTTAATGTGTGGGAAGGATTATGGTTGTGGTTATTCATGCAAACTTACCAGAACATGACATTTCCTGGTATTGTCTTTTAGGAGATTCTATCAAAGCAAGTTCAAAGATTTAGATAGTGCTGTGTTTGTGAAATTGTCAAGAAAATGATTTAGAGAATTTTACTGCCATATTTATTAGTGAACTGGAAAGATTGTTCATTTTGCACTGTTTATTGTTCTTGATGACTTATCATTGCAGTCGTCATCAAAGATTTATCCCAAGGTCACTCCCCTCATTCTTGATATATCCTTCATTTATCCTATAAATCTAGCATGTTCTTAATAAGCAGGTATTTCTATGCATGGATTTATGACACCATCTTTCTTTGATATTGGTCAAGTTGTTTCTCTTATTATATAACTCATGCCCAAATATTTCATGCATCTTATGAATAGTCAAAAGTGCTTCTTGAAGGAAGGACCAAAGCAATACTGTGGCAACTTATATACTAGAATCTTATCACCATTTAAGCATTTTTAGGCGTTTTGCAAATTAGCCTAGTTATCTTTGGATTTTGCATATTAAACCTCATATGCTTTCACAATGTGCACGTCAAATCTTAATGTTAAACAATGTGAAATGATATTTTTGGACAAAAATGCCACCTTGTTACTCTGACTTCTTCCCCTTCCAATGATATAACACAAAATCCTAACCCACAGCTAATCCTAACCTAAAAATGTCATTTACATGGTTGGAACAAATATCATTTGAATCTAAAATCATTACTTAAACTTTGAAAACAAAAAAAAAAAAAAAGAAAAATCAATTTCCAATCTCAAATCATTACTTCAATATTAAAAAAATAGATTTTTTAAAGAAATTTCTTGTCCAAATAAAAATCTCTTTTCCACATCCCACCCCCGCCTTTGTCTTGCCATGTTATGAGATGCAACAAACTTTAGAATCTATGGCCTATCCTTGTCTTTCCGAAATAAAAATAAAATAAAAATAAAAATCAAGATGATGTCAAATGCCACCTTTTGGTCATCCATTGACAGCCATGCAGGCCCCACTTAGCTTGGCAGTGGGACCAAGATGTTCACCTCCATCAAGCCCAACCTCAGCCGTGATATCTGGAGTGATCATGTTGGGCCCCCACTAGGAGAACTTCAACAAGATTGGGGAAGGATGGATCCCCCCCTTGCTGTTGCTGGAAATGGACAGTGTTGTTGGATGGAGTTTGACAAACATTTACACCTTGAAATGTTGCTGGTCTAATGCCTGACGTCTGTCGCCAGCAGCAAGTGTGCATCTATCATCCTGTTGGGAGATAGGGTCCATAGGGCTCACATCCACCACTTGTTGCTACCTCCTCTCTGACTTCATTTGGTGATTTGGGTATGTGCAATTTGGGTTTATCACAAGAAGGCTGTTGTTGGATGTGATTATGGTTGGCTGTTGTTGGGGTTGACAATGGTGATTAGGGTCTATTGCAGGGAGGCAAAAATGTTGTCATGGTGGTGCTTTTGGGTGTGTTTGAATGGGCTGTGCAAATGTCAAAAGAGGAGGAAGAATAGGAGATGGGCCAGGTTGGATGCTACTTTGATTGATGGACTTTGGGGCTTTTGGATTTCATTTGATTTTATTTGAAACTAGGGTTTTAAATTGTTTGGATTGTCATTTGTTTTTGTGCATTTAATTGTTTTTATGCATCTTCATTGTTTATTTCCTTTTTCTTCTACTTCTTATTTTTTATAGTAGAACAATGACTAACAAACATTGATGTCGGGGCCTATTATGCACAATTATTCAACTTATAGGTTTAATATGCACAATTCAAAGATAATTGTGCAAATTTGTAATTACGCAAACTTAGAAGATCCAATTTGCAAAAAGCTAAGTGTAATCTTTTTATTTTTTGTTTTACCTCATGGCCGATACTTTCACCTAATATAACTTCAAAAAAAAAAAAACAAAGTGGATAGTGGTTGGTGGTTACACTCATCACAAATTTCACAACAGATCCACCTGGAATTGGATTTATCCAAAACCGGAAATTGCAGCTCCTTATTGTTTAGACAATCTAAGTTGCACTGGTTGGCAGGTGCGGATTTTCACTGTGATGGAGGCTCCAGTCTTAGATGCTATTGGTGAAAGATTGAGGCAACAACTATACATAGGAGGAAGCAAAATACTATATCAAGGAGGTCCAATTGACAAGATGGTTTTCATTGTCCGAGGGAAGATGGAGAGCATTGGAGAAGATGGAAATCCAACCCCTTTGTCAGAAGGTGATGTTTGTGGGGAGGAGCTACTCACATGGTGTCTTGATCATCCATCATTGAGCAAAGGTACAAATTTGATGCCTATCTCATTCATTATTCACAAGAGTGTGATTGACAACTTTGTTTGAATTGAAAATGACACTAACAGCAATCGGTCCAAATCAGTACTTTGTGAGGTTCTGGGGATATTTCAAGTGTCTGTGATTTGTTAGTCGATGTATGAGGTGTGTATCCTTGACCAGGATTACCTGCAACAGTCTTTATCAAATCAAGTATTAACAGATGAGGCTCACTGGTGGTCCAATTCATAGGCTAGGATACCTTAAGTGACCCTGAATTAAACAATTCAAGCCGTTTAATGGAAATGGACAATTACACACTGCAGAAGGTTTTAGGTGCAGCGACATCCATTTTTTCGAATGGCATCATATGCATTTTGGATCACCATTGGAACTGACAAGTACATCTGACTCGCCCAAGTGGATGGTCATTCAACACTGCTTATTTCTCCTAGACGTGGATTTTGGTCCCTAATAGCTAGGCAACTCTTACATGGAAACCTTTGTTAAAAAGGACTGTGTTAAGATGGTTGGAACATGGTTACAATTTGCTATTCTGAAGTCCAACATGGAGACCAAAACTGCTATGCCATTGCCCTGACTCATTATTCAGAAGATTTCAAGAGGTTCTGATCCCACTTTTGACTTCATTGTGGTCTACTGATTGATTTCGCTTCCCATCTAAACTGAGACGAGTGAGTTTGTTTGGTCACACGTTGCATCTTAAAATCATTTAAGTGGAGAAAATTTGGCAATGAGTTGGAGCAAAGGAAAGCCAGCTTATTGGTACTTTCTCTTGGCTAGCTGAAAACTTAAAAACTCAAAATTTACCATCCAACCATGAAATTATCATTCAACTTCTCGAGGTCTTAAACATAGTTTTTATCTGATTTTGTTTTTTCAGGTGCAAAGAAATTCAGGTGGTCTGGACAAAGGCTATTTTCTAACAGGACTGTGCGCTGTTTGACAAACGTTGAAGCTTTTGCATTAAGAGCTGATGATTTGGAAGAAGTTACTGCCTTTTTTGCACGAGCCTTGCGGAACCCAAGTGTTCAAGCAGCCCTAAGGTCATCATCCGGAACCTCTGTACTTGTAGTTTTACGAACAAACACACTGAAATATCAATGCATGCCATTCTGACTGGTTTGATCATTTTAGCACTTTTCTAACTATAAATTATTAAGGGGACCAGCATTCTTGAATTTGAAAAGGATTGAAATGGGTATAATTTGCGATAATCCATACATGTCTCTTTTTCAGGTACGAATCACCGTATTGGAGGGCAAATGCTGCAACGTGCATACAGGTTGCATGGAGATATAGGAAAAAGCGTTTAAGTCGGCTGGCAAGCAGCAAACCTCAATCCTTCATCAAGCAATAAACCTGAGTCTGATTATTCCGGGCATCTCCTAACCTTCCTCACGCATGTAATATATCCCAAGAAATGTTTGTAATCGTATATCATAGCAATCGATCTCGCCCCATTTACTGGGGGCCATATTCATATCTGCATTCAACATGGGATGTTGCTCAGATCCCATTTTGTTGTATCCCATTCTATTCTATCCAGGAATTTTGTTGCATCCATTCGAGCAACTGATCGAACGTCAGTTAAACCCTTTGATGTGTTGACCACATTTTTTTTTTTTTCTGTATTTTCACTTTCTTTTCCTGTGTCTGTGGATTTCCATTCTTAGAAGGGGTGAGAAAGATGCCAGTGGCCTCTTAATTCAGTAATATCCACGAACTAGGATGGTCTGGTGGATGGGTCATCATCCTATGTACGTCCCATCAGACCAACGGATCAGATCGATTATCAGGCTTTATCGTCTCTAATTTCTACAAATAAATATACAACCGTCCATATTCAACTGATACAAAACGTCCATCCGCTACGCATCAACGTGAATCATTTCCAATACAATTTTGACGGTCGAATCTTGGAGCAGTCTTTCCACAGCAGACGTGGCGCTCGATATTGGGTAAATCATAGATAGCCACATTTTGCAAAACAAGACCGATGAGACCATCCTATCCCTTGAACATTCTACTATCAACGTTGCTAGATTGTTAACCGTCGAATCAAGGTATAACGTTGTTCCAATTGCCTAGAGTGATTTTTTTGGACGAGATGAGATTCCTGTGTAAATATGCTGCTGGATGCCGATGGGACAAGAGGAGGGGGGAAGGCGAGCATAAATACGCATGTAAATCGCATCGCATGTCCCCAGCTCCAACAAAACCAACAAACAGCTGCGCTAAAAACGAAAGCAAAAACCACCACTGCCCATGAAATACAAAGCCGCGACAAAATCCTCCCACCAAAGCAAAGTGGGAAAGGAAAAAAACCTCGATAAAAAATTAATTAATAAATAAAAAACTGTAAAATATTGGAAAATCTTATTTCGCCAAAATGCCCTAACTTGTCGTGTAGGAAACCCAGCTTCCGCTATCCCAATCAACACCCTTTCTTCGTCTGGTGCACGCACATCGTCTGATCCGACCATCGCATCCGTTAGTGCTTTTCTATTAATCTCATCGAATAATATCCTCTTTGGGTATTTTAGCATAATATTAATAACAATAATATGATGATCATAATTTTTTTCTTAAAATAATATATTAGTACTTCTCAGCCGAACATGCGAGCCTGGCTTGCATTAGACGGGGCCCACCATGCAGATGAAGAACAGGCCCGATACCAAGCTTTGTCCGCTGATTGAGCTGCTCGAGATTACAATACTGAAATCGGCGTTTCGAGAACTCGGCACTGTTTTTGGGTAAGATGCAAATGCAAGGCTGTGTGTCCAGGATCTTCTTCTTTTAAGCCTGCTGGTCAGTCTCATGTAGATGGTGGACCCCAACCGATGCATGACTTGGGTGTGACCCGTGAGTAGAGAATCAATACGCCATCGTCTCCTTTGCAAAATGCAATTGCACCCGCAACTCCACCAAACACAATTAAAAAAAAAAAAAAATGTTTTGAATACGAACTCCAAGGAATTGTCCATAATTTCACCCATTAAATTCAAGGCCAGAAAAAAAAAAAAAAAAAACACTCCACACTGCTACTGATCCAAGAAATGGTTGTACCACATCCACCTACATGCCATGTATAGCAATCCACACCAACCAAAAAGCTCCCTGATTTATCAATCCCAACCGTTCAGTTGGTGGGGGAGCAGTTGGACGGTTATGGTAACTGAAATAACCAGTCATTCGAATCGAACGCATCATACTAGTGTAATTTCAAGGACCAATATCGGATGGTCTGGAATGCTATACATGCATGCAATGTGGATGATGCCCCCAAGTGTGATAGTAGATTTGCCACCACAAACAAGAAAGGGAAACAGAAACAATTTTCATCCATTCATGCCGGAGCTACGCTAAGGTGCTGGTATAGTTGCTGACGCTGCTACCAAGCGCTATGACTGTCGCTGAGGCTGTTGTTGAAGCTGCCTGGTGCGTTTGGCCGAGCAAGCTACTGATGGATCGAGCCTTCACTATCCCGATTCTCTTCCTCTTATTCTTATTCCTCTCTTTCATTACCATCAGCTTCTCTTCCTCTTCATCTCCATCCTCCCATTGCTTACAAGATAAAGGCGATAAGTTACCTTCATCACCGCTGTCATCATTGCTAGTGATGTTATCAGACTTGGGCGGCTCAGTAACCACAGTAGAAGCAGAACGGCTTCGGACGCTGATCATGCTTCTCAGCCTTCCCTTCCCAAGATGATGCTCGCATAGAGCGTAGCCGACGAGTGTCTGCTGGCAACATCTCCAACCCCTCCCATTAACGCGACTGCACCTGGAGCCCTCCATTACACTTCCTCCACCAGTGCTGCTATTACTACTACTGCCATTTCCTTTTCTCTTCACCGAATCACCATCATCAGTCCCATCTTTCTCTTCTTCTTCTTCTTCTTCTTTCTCCTCATAATCTTCATCTTCATTCAAGTTCTTCTTGCTCATCTTTTTCTTTCGCATATTTACTTTCTTCTCTTTCATCATGATCACCGTTTCTTCTTCATTCACTCCCTCTTCACTGCCAGCGCGCCTTTTCTTTAGTGAAGCTTCTTCCCCTACTTCAAACCATCTCCCAGCTACCATTACCATGTGCCCCCAGTAAGAAAAGAAAAGATAACAACGGCGACGGTAATAACGAGAATATCAGTGTGTTGGCTTTTGGACAAGATTACATACCTTGATGACGATGAGAAGAGGAAGAAGAAGAGGAAGCGGAGGAGGATCGAAGAAATGCATGCCCAGCGGCACTTTCAGTACCCCAACTGTTCCACATTACACAAAAGCGCATTACAGCTCAGATTACCCTCTTAGTGCTAATTCACACCTCAAAGGTTAGCTCACAAGCTAAGAACCATCCTCATTCACCTATTTTATGTGTTTATTTATTTTCTATAATTTACAGAAAAGATAAAAGAAGGAAGAAGTGGGTTATATGCATGTAATAATGTATGGATGATAATGGCTATGGCATCTGGTGATGCGCTAAAGAGAAGGCCCACATCCATGTTATTAGAAGAAAAGTCGGGAAACAGCATTGGATGATTTAGATGGCCGTATTAAAACTTTTACTAGAGAGAGAGAGAGAGAGAGAGAGAGAGAGAGAGAGAGAGAGGAAAATGGTGACTTTATTTACCTCTTACTGTTGTTATGGTTGTGGATGGCAGTCAATCTCTCTTCATCTTCCTCTAGTTTCGCTTGTTTTCCATCCGGAGTCTGAAAATACGAAATTGAAAAAGGAGGATAAGGAAAAGGAAAACACCGAGATTAGACGTATGTCCGGAGACCGATTGGTGCTGCTAGGTGGAAAAAGGAATCCAGTGAAAGGGGGGAGAGGGGGGAGAGGGGGAGAGGGGGAGAGAGGGGGAGGGAGAGAGATAGAGACAGAGAGAGAGAGAGAGAGAGAGAGAGAGAGAGAGGAAAAACCCAACGAGATTGATTGTATTCCGGAGGTGGATCGTTGCACCCAGTGGGAGAAAAGAAGTGGAAGGACCATGAAATCGAACGAAAATAACGAGAATGGGTACGTATCAGGAAATGAATCGTTGCACTCAGATGGAGCAAAGAGGAGGAAACCCCATGAAGTGCGAGAAAATACCAAGATTGGGAGTAGGAATGGATATGGATCGTTGCACCCAGTCGAAGAAAATCGCCGGAGAGCCGATGAATCAAAGAAGACCAGCCAGATTGGATACACCCAGCAGGAGAAAAGAGGTGGAAATATGGCCCCATGGGATGAGAGATATACACACCAACATTCGGTGTATGCCAGATCGCTGCACCCAGATAGAAGACAGATGGGGAAAAGGCCAGAAAGAAGACTCCTGCTCTTAGGCGTCTGGATGGAGACGGATTTGTTGCACCCAGAGGGAGAAAAGAAAGGCGATTCGCTATCGCGAGCCGGGTGGGTGCCTATTAGAAGGAAGACAGCCTAGTCCTGCAAAATACATGTACAATCGAGAGAGAGGGGGGTTTAACCTGAAGTGGATTTGGGGGTAGCGAAGAGCAGGATGAAATGCATCCGTTCCGCTTCCTTAGAACTGTGACAAGGACATCGGGTGTTGTAGATCGATCGTCTTCTTCTTCTTCTTTTGGTTGGATATGTTGGGGATGATTCCCTTTAAACTGCAGTCCTTGCACTCGTCTTCCTTCCCATCCTTCTCCTCTTGCTGCTGCTCGTGTTGTGGTCGTGGTTGCTTCTTTCTTCTGCTGTAGTTGCTGGGAGGTTGGGTTCTTTGATGGGAGATTTAACAGTGCGAGGGAATGAGAGATGGGAGGGAGTGGCAACAAGGATCTGTTTCGGATCCTCATGTATACACGGATAAAGGGAGAGGGAGAGCGGGAGAGAGCTATTATTATTGCTGCTGTTTAGGGCCTATGCATTCTCTCCAACCCAGCCTACAAAGCAAACCACCTCAGCTCTCGCTCGCTCTCTATCTCTCCTCCCCCTTTCTTGTTGTGTTTTAATGGTTGTAGTTCGTGTGCTAGTTTGCCACCATTTTGAAACTTGGACGACTCACCTTCCTTGCATGCGGCTCTGGCAAAATTGTGGGCCATAGTATTTTTAATGCTCCGGATAGGCAGCTATATACATAAATTGCCAAGTGATAAAGATTTGATTGGCTCAGATGCGTTTGTTGGAGAAATTTGGGATTTTTTTTCATTTGTGTGATTAATCTAAGACAAGTTCCCCACGCTTGCGGGACAATTCCGTAAAATTACATTGTCTATTGAAGACATGGATAAGAAGTCTTTATTGATGGATCACTGGTGGCAAATAAATGTACAGTTTTAGTTCTATTAATCACATATTACCATTTTGCTATTAAACTATAGTTTGGACTTGAGTATCAAGAATCTATTTTATGATCTTAAAGACAATGTCGATCTTTCTGTATATGGGTGCCATATAAAATAGAAGTTTGTGAAAGCTGGCAATTTGTGGTCATTCATAAATCAAACTTTGTAAAGATGATTTAAATAAATAAGTAGTTTTAACTATCAAGTCAATTTGCATAATATGAGCATGTTAGAGTGTGTTGCTCCACTTGAGCTTAAGCAAAATTTTCTAATTACATGCTTGTGATACACATAAAGTTGAGATTGAACTTAAATATAAACCACGAGCTTGAATTCAACATTTGATCTTAAACTAAGTATGAGCAAACTTGCTTAGATTTCACCATTAAGTAATAACATTTTAAGCAAAATTAAATCATAGAATAAACCATTTTAATGTGTTCACCAGCAACAATTCAACAACGGGTTCAAAGCGTTTTTAAACTGTGATGTCAATATGACATAATTATAATATAATAATTATATTTATTATTTTAAATTAATAAAAATAATAAATAATATACTTTAAATATTAATAATTATATGTTATTAATAGCAAATATAATGAAAATTACAAATTAAATTATATAAAATTATTTTGTTAAGACAATACATAGTAATGGCCAACATATATATATTAAAAATTTTGTTGAATGCTCAATGGAGCCTTTCACTGTCCAAGGAGTAAAAAAATTCATGTTTTACTAAAATTGATCATCAAAGCTTGATAAATATTGTTTCTTAACCATTATTCAAAGTAATAACATTTGTCCATGACTTAATATTTGAGCATTTAGATCATCTACACACCTAATCAAACACAAAAAGACTTCTTGATATAAGGTAAAATATATATTCAATTAAGCAAAGATAAGATGTGGTCAAGAAAATATATAACATAATCAATAGGTCAATAATGACTCAAAAATATACAATTAATAGCATTATCCCATGCTTGCTTAATGCTCACATGATAGGGGGTTATCGTTCAAGTAATGTAATGTCACTAATTGAATCCTATAGCTCTCTTTTCTTTCATTTTTCTTTAAGTGTTCTTATTATTTAAATTCTTTATTAACTTAAGCATTAATATACTGTAACAACCCGAGCTCCTGTCGAGGTATTATCTACTTTGGATCATGTCCCAAGGTTACTTCCCAGTGCCCATCCCAGCTCCCACTTGCATAGTTTTATCCCACAAAAGGTGTCTCGACTGATTATCACGAGCCCCCACATATAAGCCAGGACTCCCCTCTCACTTGGGCGATGTGGGATCTCACATCCACCTCGCCCCCCCCCCCTCAGAAGCTCCAGCGTCCTCGCTGGACATACCCTCGTCAGGACTATTAAGGGTCGGCTCTGATACCAATTATAACAACCCAAGCTCCTGTCAAGGTATTGTCAGCTTTGGGTCATGTCCCAACGCCTACCTCAGCGCCCACCCACATCAAAGTTAGTTTCGAAACCAATATAACTTAAGATCAGAGGTTCGAATGTGAACTATGGCAAGTCACTGTGAGACGCCTTTTGTGAGACAAAATCATATGGGTTGGGTGCTAGGGTGGGCTTTGGGACGTAACCCAAAGCAAACAATACTTGGATAGGAGCCTAGGTTGTTACATACACACTACACCAAATGCAGCGATTTTGTAGTTGGCTATGCTTAGGGGGACCAACTGCAACCATTTTCAGTTGGTTACGTTTGTGTTGGACCAGATGCAACCATTTTTAGTTGGTTGCGTTTGAGGGGGGCCAGATGCAGCTACCTTCCAATTTGATGGGTTTAGGCTAGACTTGATGTAGCAATTTTTAGGTGGCTGCATTTGACGGGGGCCAAATGTAGCCACCTTCCAGTTGGCTGAGTATGGGCTAGACCAGATGCAGTCATTTTCAGTTGGTTGCGTTTGAGTGGAGCCAGATGCAACCACTTTTCAATTTGCTGCATTTATGTGGGACTAGATGAAGCCATTTTCAGTTTACTACTTTTGAGTGAGGCCAGATGCAGCTACCTTCCAGTTTGATTGGTCAGTTCAACTAGATGAATTATTTTTTAAAATAATTATTAAAAAATAATATAAAATGATTTTAAAAATATATAAATTATAGATATTAATTTAAATGTATATATTTTTATTATAATACCACATTATTTTAATCTATCCTTTTATTCTATTAAAAATATTAAAATGAAAAAATCTACTATTGGACTAAACGGGGCTAAATTGGATTGGCCAACTAATAGGTTCAACTAGGTAGTCCAATCTAATTTTGATAACATCACTCATAGATCTATAGGGACCTAAAAAGCATAAAGAATGCACAATGTGTGCGTCCTAAGCTATGATACACGTTCATTAGATGTTGATTTTCCAAGGGCTAGATCTCTAGTCTACAAATTGGATTGACCTAAATATTTACAAGGACATATTTTATGATATGTTCTTCAATATGACTGATCTAGATCACACAAAAAGGATTCATGAATAGGTATATAAAAAATAATTAAAGTGAGGAATATCTACAATGCAATTAAAAGTGACATGACTCGGTAAAAACTCTTCTAAAATTTTATAAATTCATGATGGGTAGCTAGGGAGGCATTCTTATAATGGGGGAATGGTTCATATTTTTGAAAAAAATATTTTATCTATTACCTTTTCTTCTTCCCTTATTGTCGTCTTCTTTATGGGGTTAAACAAAAAACCCATCAAAAAATGGGCATGATTGCCCAACTTTACTTCATCTTCATGCATGGCCGCCACACCAATGAGCTACTGATTTTCAACTCTAGCAACCATTATTACCCTTTCATGTTTGGCCCACTCAATCACCATCTTCCAATCTATTCACTCTACAGTTTCAAAACGACTAGGGTATCATAAGAAAAGAAGATTAAACTATTAAGAGGCAAAGATAAAAAAAAAAAAAAACTTAAGAGGTCCAATTTGCAAAAATGCTTGTAAATTAAATTTTTTTAAGGTTCATATTGATGGATTTTAAATCTTAATTGTTAATCTTTATCAAGTCCTATTAGTTAACAAGATTTATTCTATAATATTTGATAATTTAGAGGATCTATTTTGCAAATATCTAAAATATAAAGCTTATTTATAATTATGCAAAATTATGAGATCTATTTTGCAAATATCTAAAATATAAGGCTAATTTATAATTATGCAAAATTATAAAATCTATTTTGCAAATATCCTATATTGTTGTATAACTGGTTATACCAAAGACAATGATGGCGGGGTTCACAAGTTACAAATGTCAATAACCACTTGTCATGCATGACAAAGAAAGCCAACTGGAAAAATACAATTATGCACTTTGGTATGGCTAATTGAATCTTAAAAGTTTTTTTTTTTTATTTCACTGACAAGTTTTGTGTTTTGTCAAGACAAGTGTTCAAACTTCAAAGTGTTTTCTAGTCCACTTAAAAATAAGCATCAATACTTACCTCCTAAAGACTGAAATTCAACAAGTAATTATAGCCATTAGACAGTATGCAGCAAATAAGGTAGTAATAGTACATGCGATGGTGTCAAATTCCAAGAAAAGAAATGATTAAGTTATTATGCATAATAAGACTAAGTTCTGAGCATTATCCATCACCCATTGTGTCAGCAATTTGGACACTTCCAGTTGTTCTACTAATATGCCACGCCAACGTTGAATAGTCGCCTGAAACACCCATATTATTATTAAATGGTGGTTAACAAGCACATGCCACACGGCTTTTCTGTTCATGGGAATCACCCTTCAACCATCCTCAATTGGTAAACTACACCCAGAGGACAGGTAATCACATGTCGCATGTCCAAATACAAGCTCTCCTTCCAAATGCAACTACAGCCTCTAAATCGCAGAAATATCCAATATCTGCGCTGCTTCCACATGACCCGCATTTTTACTCTCGAGGCTCGTATATTTCCCATTTATCATCCTCCGCAGATTGGAAAATGGACGGCCAGAAATCTTGAATTCTTTTCACGTTATGATCTATCTGAGAGGACAAGATCTAATCAATGTGGAAATAGCAGGTGTTGGATTATTGCAGGCGACGGTGATTGTCACCGGACAGGGGGAATCTAGAGATTCTAGACGCGCGTAGGACCACCAAAACACTCTGCTGCCAGTTTTTTCACTTTTGCTAATATGATAATACAAAGTTGTACTGTTCTTTTACCGGATATTTTAAACGAAGGGTGTGTTTAACGGGTATGGACCGTGGGGTGGATGTCGATGTCAACATCTTATTTTCATTTTTGGAGGATTTGGCTGCATCGCGATTGAGTTGAGTATAAATCGCACCATGTGATCAGTTCCACTCACTTTTCATTAGTTTTTTGGAGGGTGCGAAAAACCTGCTCAAAATTAGATGGACAAAAATCATGTGGATGAACGGTGGATCATTGGCGAATGTCGGGATATGCATGGGTTGATTTGGGTGCGACGTGCGCTGATACGACTTGCGCGACTCCAAGTTGTGATTGCCCGAGCGGTAGGTATTGCTCGTCGGCACGTGTGGTCAACAGGGTACGGTTACCGGGGCAGCCGGTCGATATGCGAGGAAGATGCCAGAGTGGCGAGTAGCGATGGGGAGAGGATGAATACAGCTTTGATGCCGCGTAGGAATTGGGAGTTTCTTATATTTGGCCCAAAAATTTATTTCGACTGTAAGATTTAGGTTTCCAAGTTTAGATTTAACAATAATAGCCAACCAAAATCTTTTTCTATTTATGCTAAATCTAGCTTATCAATACACATTTTATCGGACGGCTGATTCAAGTGCAAACCGGAGGACTAATTTCATGAAAATAATTGACCCATCACAGCAAAACCATTCCGAAGATTCAATCTATTTGTTCCCTTTACATTTGTAACAACAACTGCAACCGGCATAAAATTTAAGCGGCTGCGCATCGCTTATCGGCCTCTTCCAGTGTATCAAATGCACTTGCGGAAGAGCACTCACTGGGAGATAATCCGGCAGATTTCCAACAGCCTAAACGTGGAACAGCTACCTCCTCAGCACGACGCTGTTCATTTTGTGGGCCCTAAAGATAATCAGTTCGAGTCTCATAAGTAATACCCCTTGGACCGTCTAATCTCATCACAGTCATTTCTGTCATGACTTTTGACGGTTTGTGGAGGTTGGACGACCGGATCCATCATCTTTAATATGACCGCCGGCAGACGTAGATAATCTTCGCTCATTAGATGAACGGCTGCGATATCGCACGTCTAATTCGAAAAGTGCCCAATACAAGATGT
>JAYJMB010013659.1:36317-46532 GCA_036873735.1 Pouteria campechiana
AACAACAACTACAACAACAAAGATAATAATAATGGCTTCTAGTTAATGAAAATTAATTAAATTTAAAATATAACGGTTGTTTATGGACAAAAAACATGGATATTAAGAAAATGCATTTTTTAGCAGCTGCTTCATCTAATTGATCTCCCAACTTAAAAGAAATACAAGGGTAAGAACGTGATCAGGAAAGATTAGATGGAATACGATATAATTAAGGAGATGGTCTTGATAAACTGAAATGGTATAACAAGATACATGCAATCGACCTCAAATTTGTCACGGAAAGAACTTGTTGTAAGCATGATGATGATTGATAAGTGCATTAGTTCGGAGTATTGCTATTCGAATGGGGCTTTTAACTCTACTTTTGACTTTGAAACCATTTATCAGAAGAAAAGCAAAAAACAAAAGAAAAGAGAACTTTAACCAAATGATAACTAGATGAGCTAATTGGAGGAAGGTTGGGGCATTAACAAACCAAGCAGATTTAAGCCAAGTGTACCTCAACTTAAGCTTAGCTTTAAGACGAAATTATCTAGCTTGAGCTATGTTTGGAATTGACTTATTAGATCGAAATTCATTTTTAAATACTTAAGCTCAAGCTTGACTCTAATGTGTTAAAACAAGTTGAGTTCAAAATATGTTAAGGTAGTATCCCATTCATCAAAATTCTCAGTTTCTCATTCCAAACCTAAGACGGAAAGCTCGAGCGAATTCGAACTACCCTTTCATAGCTTGAGACTGCTTATGACACTGAAAACAGTACATGGATTCCTCATCCAGATGATAGGAAGTTACTGACACCCTCAAATGTATTAGAAATCGATGTCAATTAAAATACGACTCAGATCTATAGATCTAAGGAAGAGGGTCACCACCTAAGAAAATCGCAAAGTCAATCGTGCAGGTTGTTTTTATGCAACGACATTTGGAAGATTCACTTCCTTCATCATGTAGGCCTAATTTTGTAGATAAGTCTGCTAATAGACCATGTGGTTGCCACCATATTAGGACACAATTCAGAGAAAGAAAAAGAAATGGTAGGGAAATAGGCTATTCGAGCAACAGCAAGCGCAAACTCCTACTTCTAGGAAAGAAGCTTTTGAATTATTATTCGATGCCGTTGCATTCAGACAATCCCCCTATTTATACTACAATTAACACTCTCACCACAAGACAACCCTGACCCTTATTCGATCAGCCTCAAAGATACCCTAAGCACCAACATGCATCCTTCAGTAATCCTTCGTCTATAGCTGCCTATATCGAGAATAAATTGTCGGTGTTCTAGGTCGAGTATGCATGTATGAGCTAATTGATGGCCCTTTTCTCACCCAAATTATATTTTTTTTGCTGATTCTTCTTCATTGAGGGCTCTGTTGAAAATAAATCTGGAGAAACCAAAGAGGATTTAAACCATATATTTAGAATATTATGACTTTTAGAAGTCTAGAAGTCTATTTCAACTATTTTGGTTTTACATTATTTTAGAATTTTTTATACGCAATATGAGTCCTGTGTAGATTAGGTTCTATGAGCAGTTTTTATTTTATAAGATTAGCTTATTTACAGTTGATCATGTATTCTATAAAAGAATATTTAACACCCTTTGGTCGTAAGTAATATACATCTTCTTCTCCTTTTTGGTGTGTGGCAATTCATGCCATGGAAGTCCAGTATTGAACTTCCAGACAAGTTGCACATCCAAAAGCCTTGCGGCTCATGCAATGCACAAATTGTGATCCAATCTGTTGATGCACGAGGATTGGGCCCACAGGTTCAACTTAATGTATGGGAAGGATTATATTTGTGGAAATTCATGTGAACCCACCAAACCTGTTGCCATCCAACCAAAAAACTTTTCAATATGAACTTTCCCAATAAATTCAGAAAGTTCCACTTTAACATGATAGTCTTAATCTCTTCGTACTCATAGATCGCTCACCATCACCTTCGTATCATTGATGATAGACCAAAAGCTCAATCTCTTCTTCGTCGCTAGACCCACAAAGTAGTGAGATTTGGGGTTGAAGTTGATGGTACTAGTTATGAATGATTAATTACTCAACAACACCATAATCCCTACCTCTTGGATTTTGCCCTTAATATGCGGCCATGAACAAGTTCTTCCACTATTTATTAAAGACATTGGAATTGTAATGTTGCCACTAACTACCCTAAAATATTCCATGAACACTTACCTCAAAGTTAATTTTCTCTGACTCCTGTGTTTCCTAGAAAATCTCTACTAAAT
Organism: Pouteria campechiana; assembly: GCA_036873735.1. NCBI lineage: Eukaryota > Viridiplantae > Streptophyta > Magnoliopsida > Ericales > Sapotaceae > Pouteria > Pouteria campechiana. The sequence continues at coordinate 38,572 of JAYJMB010013659.1, forward strand.
AGTTTGGATGCGACTCAGCTCTAATCAATTGATACAGGAAAAGAAAAGAGAATGAAGAAATTTATAAGGAGATAAACGGTAAAGTCTCACTTAGACTTTTTGGTCAAGTGGCATTTGTTACAGTGATGTCTCACCACCCCTTCAAGTGATGAGAGATGTGGTTAGAACCTAGTTAAGCGTGCTTGGGCAAAGAAGAGTCTTGTCTCTTCACTTAAACAAAATATGAGTTCCCCTTATAATAAAATAGATACTATACATCGTTTTCTCAAAACTCTTTAAGTTGTAAGTAAATTTTCTAATAAAATAGTAAAAATAAATACAATTATTAAATCTAAATCAATCATCAAATCTAACTTTATTAGTCTTCTATATACAGAATCAATATCTGGTGGCCAAGGATCAAGCCAAGGTGTCTCACCTGACTTGTCATCGTCATCTTTGTCGTTGTGGCCGGACCTCGTGTGAGGGGAAGTAACTGAATAAAAACCCAGGAAAGAAGGAAGACGAAAAAGGGTTTGAGATGAAGGGATTACATCCATCCATGACGACGCTCGTGTAGAAATCTGTAACATGGGAAAGATCGGTGGATTTCCTGATCGATCTGAAACGACAATCTGGATCGATATTCTGGTGGATAGATCATCATTCAGTATATTCCCCATCAGAGCAACGGATCAGATCGATTATCAGGCTAACATCCATAGCAGGGATCATTTACGATCTGCACACTGCATAACGCATTCTACAAATAAACATCTGCAGCACATCAGTGAGAATAAATCGTTTCCAACCAATTGATTCTATCTAAAATAGCGAAAATTTATATTATCTAAACAATAATTTAGGCCCAAAAGGCCGGAAATTGCGCAGCTCTATGACAAGAGGTTGGAATCTTACCACTGCATGGTATCACCCGGTGGGAGGATAACTAACTTTAATATCGTGGAGCAATCTTTCCACAGCACACCTGGCACTCGATATTGGTTAAATCATAGATACCTAGATTTTTCAAAATAAGATGTATGTGACCATCCTATCCGTTGAACGTTCTACTGTCAATCTGACTAGATTGTTAACCGTGCGAATCAAGGGACAACGATCAGGCGGTTGTTCAAATTGCCAAGAGAGATTGATTTTATTTTATTTTATTTTTATTTTATTTTTTGAACGGCTTGCTAGCTATAAGATACGCTATTGGAGGAGATGATTTCTTTGCAAACATGCTGCTGGATGCCATTGGAGCAAGAGGAGGACGATAAGCATAACTGCATGAAGTACCTATGCAGATCGCATGCCCCTGCTCCAGCAAAACAAACAAAACTGTCCGCTAAAAACAAACGGGAAAACAACCACTACCCATGGAGGACAAAGCCGCGACAAAATCCTCCCACCAAAGCAAAGTGGGACGGGGAAAATACACCGATAAAATAAATAAATAATAATAATAATAAAATGTAAAAAAAAAAATGCTGGAAAATCTTATTTCACCTAAATACCTCACCCAACCAACACCCTTTTTTCTTCAGGTGCACGCATATCATGTGATTCGATCATTTCATCCGTAAGTGCTTTTCGATTATCTCGTGGATATTTTAGCAAAATAATAATAATAATAACACAATTCTTTTTAAAATAATTGCACTGCCCTCTTCTGAAGATGCCAGGCTGGCTTGCATTAGGAGGGGCCCCACCAAGTAGCTGAAGCACAGAACCAAATACCAAGCTTTGTCCGCTGATTCGGCCGGTCAAAAGGTTACAATATGGAAATTGGCATTTCATAAGCTCTGCACTCTTTTTGGTATATGCAAGGCTGTGTGGCCAGCTTGATCTTGTAGATGGTGGGGCCCAACCGATGCATGGCTTAGGTGCCACCCGTGAGTAGAGAGAATCAATACGCCATTCGTCTCCTTCCAAAATGCAATTGCACCCAAACCCGATCAAGCAGGAAAAAAAAAAAAAAAATGTTTTGAATACACACTTCAAGGAATTGTCCATGCCTTCACCATTGAATTCAAGGTCAAAAAGACACTCTCCACTGCTACCGATCTACAAAATGGTTGTGACCCATCCACCTCCATGCCATGTATAGCAATCCACACCATCCAAAAACCGCTCTGATTTATCAATCCCAACCAATCGCGAGTTGGTGGGGAACAGTTGGACAGTTTTGGTTACTGAAATAACCCCAGTGATTCGAATCAAACGCGCCATATTAGTGTAATTTTAAGGATCAACATCGGATGGTGTGGACTGCTTTACATGCATCCAATGTGAATGATATATGTGCGCAAGTGGAAATGGTGGCGGATTTGCCACCACATATGAGAAAGAGAAACAAAAACAATTTTCATCCATTCATACCGTAGCTACGCTAAGTTGTTGATGCTGTCGCTGAGGTTGCTACCAAGCGCTATCGCTGTCGTTGGGGCTGTTGTTGAAGCTGCCTGGGGCGTTTGGCCGAGCAAGCTACTGATGGATCGAGCCTTCACCATCCCGATTCTCTTCCTCTTGTTCTTATTTTTCTCTTTCGTTATCATCAGCTTCTCTTCCTCTCCTTCACCGCCATCCTCTTGTTGCTTACACGACAAAGGCGATAAGCTACCATCATCACCGCTGTAATCGTTCTTAGTGTTAGTATCACACTTGGGCAGCACAGTAACCACAGTCGAAGAAGAACGACTTCGGACGCTGATCATGCTTCTCAGCCTTCCCTTGCCAAGATGATGCTCGCATAGAGCGTAGCCGACGAGTGTTTGCTGGCAACATCTCCAACCCCTCCCATTAACGCGACTGCACCTTGAGCCCTCCGTTACGCTTCCTCCACCAGTGCTGCTGTTGCTGCTATTACCATTTCCTTTTTTCTTTATCAAATCAGTATCATCAGTCCCATCTTTCTCTACTTCTTCCCTCTCCCCATTATCTTCATATCCATTGAAGTTCTTCTTACTCATCTTTTTCTTTCGCATATTTCCCTTCTTCTCTTTCATCATTATCAACTTTTCTTCTTCATCTAACCCCTCTTCAGAGCCAGCACGCCTTTTCTTTAGTGGAGCTTCTTCCCTCAATTCGAACCATCGCCCAGCTACCAATGCCATGATCCCCAAGTGACAAAAGAAAAGATTACAACATCCACAGCAACAACGAGAATTTTAGTGTACTTGCTTTTGGAAGATAACATACCTTGATGATGATGAGAATAGGAAGAAGAAAAGGAGGCGGAGGAGGGAAGAAGCGTATGCTCAGCGGCACTTTCAGTACCCAAACTGTTCCACATTACACCAAAGCGTATTAGCGCTAAGAATCCCTCTTAGTACTAATACACATCTCAAGGGTTAGTTAACCCACAAGCTAAGAACCATCCTTATTCGCCTATTTTATGCATTTATTTATTTTCTGTAATATGTATAAAAGATAAAAAAAGGTTGAGGTGGACTATATGCATGTAATAATGTATGGATGGTAATGGCTTTGGCATCGGGTGATGAGCTAACGAGAAGGCCCACATACATGTTATAAGAAGAAAAGTCAGGAAATAGCATTGGATGACTGAGATGGCCGTGTTAAAACTTTTAACAGAGAGAGAGAGAGAGAGAGAGAGAGAGAGAGAGAGGAAAATGGTGACTTTATTTACCTCTTACTGTTGTTGTGGATGGCAGTCAATCTCTCTTCATCTTCCTCAAGTTTCACTTGTTTTCCATCATGAGCCTGAAAATATGAAATTGAGAAAAGGGATAAAGAAAAGGAAAACACCGAGGAGCCTGATCAGTGCTAATATGTGGAGAAAAGGAAGGTAGTGAGAGGAAAGAGGAAAAACCACCGAGATTGATTGTATTCCGAAGGTGGATCGTTGCACCCAGTGGGAGAAAAAAAGTGGAAGGATCATGAAATCGGAGGAAAATACCGAGACTGGGTATATATCTGGAAATGAATCGTTGCACTCAGATGGAGCAAAGAGGAGGAAACCCCATGAAGTGAGAGGAGAATGCCAAGATTGGGAGTAGGTTTGGATATGGATCGTTGCACCCAGCCGAAGAAAATTGATGGAGAGCCGATGAATCAAAGAATACCACCCAGATTGGGCGTATTGCTTCAGATGGATGTTGCACCCAGCGGGAGAGAAGAGGTGGAAGCGTGGCCCATGAGATAAGAGAGAGACACCAAGATTAGGTGTATGCCAGCAGCCGGATCGCTGTAACCAGATAGAAGTAAGAGGGGGAAAAAGGCCAGAAAGAAGACAGCTGAGATTGGGTGTCTGGATGGACACGGATTTGTTGCACCCAGATGAAGAAAAGGGAGGGGATTCCCTATCGTGAGCCGGGCGGGTACCGATTAGGAGGAAGACCGCCTAGTCGTGCAAAATACATATACAATAGAGAGAAAAAAGAGGGGTTTAACCTGAAGTGGATTTGGGGGTAGCGAAGAGCGAGATGAAATGCATCCGTTTCGCTTCTTTAGTACTGTGACAAGGACATCGGGTGTTGTAGATCGATCGTCTTCTTCTTCTTTTGGTAGGATTTGTTGGGGATGATCCCCTTTAAAGTGCAGTCCTTGCACTCGCCTTCCTTCACTTCCTTCTCCTCTTGCTGCTGCTGTTGTTGCGGTCGTGGTTGCCTCTTTCTTCTGCTGTAGTTGCTGGAGGGTTGGGTTCTTTGATGGGAGATTTAACAGTGCGAGGGACTGAGAGATGGGAGGGAGCGGGAATAAGGATCTTTTTCGGATCCTCATGTATGCACGGAGAAAGGGAGAGGGAGAGGGAGAGAGGAGCTCTTTTTATTGCTGCCGTTTAGGGGCTTTGCATTCTCCCAAACCCAGCCTACAACAATAAAACAACCACCTCACGCTCTCGCTCGCTCTCCCCTCCCCCCTTTCTTGTTGTGTTTTAATGGCTCCAGTTTCTGTGGTAGTTTGCCACCATTTTGAAAATTGGATGACTCATCTTCCTTGCACGCGGCTCTGATGTGGGGGCCAATTAGTTCATGCAAAATTGTGAGCCACAGTATTTTTGATACTCCGGATCCACAGCTATACATTTTGCGAAGTTATAAAGATTTGATTGGCTCATATGTATTTGCTGGAGAGAATATGGAATTTTTTTCATTTGTGAGATAAATGTTACATTTGGGGGACAATTCGGTAAAATTGCATGTCTCTCCTTCCTCTAATTCCTAAAATTACTTTGCCTGTTGAAGACGTGGATAAGAAGTCTTTATTGATGGGATCACCGGTTATTTGACATGACAAAATTACATTTTTAGTTTTATTAATCACATATTACCATTTTGCTATTAACCTCTGCTGTGGACTTGGGAAACTGAAATCTATTCAAAAAATATGCTGTGTAATTTTACATAATTGCATTTTAGTATATCTATTTGGATATTTGCAAATAAATTTTATAAATTTCATAAAACTACAAAATGAATCTTGGAGTCTAACACTATTACATCTCATCCAAAAAGAATGCTAGAAAATATTTTTAGATAAAAATTCCTTTCTCTTTTTCCGTTTCAACCGAATACCTCAAAACCCTGACCTAATGTTTAATCATAATTTAAAACCCATTACTATGATCAAAATAAAAAATCATGGCTGGAGATGGAAATGGACTAGATGGAAAAGCAATGCGAGAAAAAGGATGGGTGGTAAAGGAAGAGACAACAAAGTTTATTACCCAATAAACTTTCAAAGTTTAGTCATTCTGTGCTAGTAGAACATGGCAGTGCATTTAGGTTTCCAAATTTAAAATTGGCTGAAGTTTCATGGTAAGGAAGATAATATAGTTTAGGAGTATGTCTGGCACTTTCTAAAACGTTATGAAGTAGTTTAGCTTGAAATCCATAAGCTACTCGACAGACGTTTACACAAGGGTTTGTTTTGTGGCTTTGTAAAACTTATAAACTCTATTTTATAAATGCCTAAAATACACATGTTAGAACATAGTTATATAAAGTTATTGGATTTATTTTGCAAATACCCCATCAAGTATCATATTTTATAATTTAAAAAACGATATTAATCTCTTTGTATATGCATGCCGTAAAAAATAGAAGTTCATGAAAATTTGGCAGTTTGTTTATAGGGTCATTCATAAATCAAAATTAGTAAAATTGATTTAAATATTCTTAAAAAATATGTGTTTTAACCATCAAGTCAATTTTTGCTCAACATGAGCATGTTAGAGTGTGTTACTACACTTGAGCTTAAGCAAAATTTTCAAAGTATATGCTTATGAGACATAAAGTTAAGATTGAATGTTCAATCTAAACTACAAGCTTAACTTCAATGTTCAATCTTAAACTAAGTACAAGCAAAATTGCTTAAATTTTGAGTCATTTTAACAAAAGGTTGGGCTTAGCTTGACTTATATAACCATAATTTTTAAAAAAATAAAAGGAAATGTTTCATAAAATTAAGCCAAAATAATAAAAATCCCTAAAAAATTAAGAGTCAATTGCTTGATTAGCAAAATAAGATATGAGAAATGAGGAGAATAAAATAATGAAAGATTTTAGATAGAAAAATTTTCACGAATAATTGTGATAAAAATGTTTTATTTGGAGCTTAGAAAAAAGGAAATTAAATTTGATCCATTCATTATACTTAAGAGCATTTGTTTGGAAAAGATTTTTTTAGAAACTTAGGTGTATTGTGATGCCTTGCACCAACTATGCTTCCTTTTAGATTCATATATGGGCAAAATTATTGTTATTTTACAAATATTTTTAATTAAATCCAAATAAAAAATCAATAGTATAAAGAAAAAAGGAACAACTTATATCACATCAATTTTTTTCTATTATTAATACAATCATCAGATATTTAAAATATAAAGTTTTATCATTTCTATTAAAATTTGACTGTTAATTTTCATTAGGCTCAATCAATTAGCAAGATTTATTTTGTAATATTTAATAACTAAGAGAGTCTATAATGCACATATCAAAAATATTCAAATTACATAATCTAATTTACTCTTAAGTAAATTTATAAGGTTCATTTGGCAAAAATCTACTAATTTTGATGCAAACATAAGGTCATTAATAAGCCCCACATGACATGCAACATATACTTAAGTCTATGTACCTATTTGATTTGGATAAAAATTATTGGATAATAATTAATAAGTAATTAAAGTTGATATGTGGATAAAGTCACATGAGCAAAAATTATTTCATAAAGCTAAAGTAAATAACTTAAAATAATTAAATAGTATTTGATATGACTACAACTGAAATGTTAAAATAAAAAAGGATCAAATTATTATTAATGGAGGCTAAATACATGAAGTATGTTTGACTAAAATATTTGAAAAAATAAAAAATTCAAAACATTCATTTGACAAATAAATATAAAAAAATTAAATTATCAAATTTTAAATTCAAAAATATTTTTCAAAAAGATAATATTTTAGAAATTATCTAAAAATATAGGGATATTTTATAAAAATTTAATAAATAGAAAAATAATTTATGATATGCATGTAACTTAATGATAAGTCATTTTCATAAGCTCCATAAACATGACTTATTTCTTAAGATAACTTAAGCTCAAAAAACAATGAATCAAATAGCCTTATGTTCCATAAGTATGTAAGATTACCAAAAGAACATTTATGATTTTAATTTTGATAAGTCACACTTATATAAAAATATTTCAAAAAAATTATTTTATGTAACATATTATATGCATATATAATATAGGATTATTTGCCAATATACCTACACCTTTTCTCATGATCACACTTTTACTAATATATTTAATTTATTTATGTATATATATATATGCTTGTCAAAATATTTAAAAAAATATCAACAATTATTTGTTTCAAAATTAATAAATAGCTTGCATAGTTTTAGAAAAGTTGTATGAATCCCCCAAAGTCAAATAATCATCCTCTAAAAGTACCCACAAAATGTAATTATATGTAACACCTTTGGGTGTTAACTTTGGGGTAATTATGT